>NW_019168160.1:124441-195701 GCF_002303985.1 Durio zibethinus | reverse complement strand
AAAATAAAATAATACTAATTTTTTAATATTTTAAAAATTAATAAGCAAGAGATTTAAAAAAATAAATGCATTTTTTGAACAAATTCAAATAGTTACGACTATTTGAACAATTGTATATTTAAAATCATTATGATATTTTGTTTTATCATAAAACAATTGTTTCATTTCATTAAAGCTTATTTGAAATAAAATAATAATAATTTATTAATATTTCAAAAATTAATAAGTGATTTAAAAAGTGAATTTGTTTACCAAATCAATTCAAATAATTATGGCTATTTCAACAATTATCTATTTCAAATCGTTATGAACATTGTTTTGTCATAAAACAATTGTTTTTCATCATACAAGCTTGTTTGGAATAAAATAATACTAATTTATTAATATTTCAAAAATTAATGAGTAAGAGATTTAAAAAATAAATATGTTTATCAAAGTAGTTCCTATTTGAATAATTACCTATTTCAAATCATTATAACCTTTTCTTCTATTATAAATAAATGTTTCAGTTCATACAAGCTTATTCAAAATAATAATAATTTAATAATTTGAAAATTAATAACTAAGATTTAAAAAATAAATCTTGTTGAAGCAATTTAAATAGTTAAGACTATATGAACAATTATCTATTTCAAATTGTTATGAAATTTTGTTTTATTATAAAACAATCGTTTTAGTTCATAAAAGCTTATTTGAAATAAAATAATACAAATTTATTAATATTCCAAAAATTAATAAGTGATTTAAAAAGTGAATCTGTTTACTGAATCATTTCAAATAATTATGGCCATTTCAACATTTATCTATTTCAAATCGTTATTACCTTTTGTATGTCATATAACAAATGTTTTTGATCATTCAAGCTTATTCAGAATACAATAATACTAATTGATTAATCTTTTAAAAATTAATAAGCAATTTAAAAAATAAATCTGTTTATCAAACCAGTTCAAATAATTATAACTATTTGAACAATTGTATACTTCAAATTATTATAACCTTTTGTTTTGTCACAAAACAATTATTTCTGTTCATACAGCTTATTTGGAATAAAATAATACTAATATAATAATATTCTAAAAATTAATAACTAAGAGAATTAAAAATAAATTTGTTTGATGAATTAGTTCAAATATTTAAGACTATATGAACAATTATCTATTTCAAAATGTTATGACCTTTTGCTTTGTCATAAAACAAAATTTCAATTCATACTAGCTTATTCAGAATAAAATAAAATGAATTTATTAATATTTAAAAATTAATAAAAGATATTTAAAAAATATTTCTGTTTACCTAACCAATTCAAAATATTAATATTTATTTCGGATTAAAAGAATATTAATTATTAATATTTTGACAATTAATAAGTAAAATATTTTAAAAAATAAATGTTTACTGAACAAGTTGAAATAGTCATGATTATTTGAATAATTAACTATTTCAAATCATTATGACCTTCTATTTTGTAATAAGACAATTGTTTCAATTCAAATAAGCTTATTTGAAATAAAATAATGCTAATTTATTAATATTCTAAAGATTACTGAGTAAGAGACTTAAAAAATAAATCTGTTTATCGAACAAGCTCAAATAGTTATGACTATCTAAATATTTATCTATTTCAAAACATCATGACCTTTTTGTTTATCATAAAACAATCGGTTCTATTCATGTAAGCTTATTTTGAATATAAATTGATTAATATTACAAAAATTAATAAAAAAAATTTAAAAATAAATCTATTTTCTAAACACATTCAAATAGTTATATCTATTTGAATAATTATCTATTTCAAATTGTTATGATCTTTTGTTATTGTTCATAAAGCCTTATTCAATATAAAATAATATTAATTTATTAAAATTCCAAAAATTAATAAGTAAATGATTTAAAAAAATAAAATCTATTTACTGAGTGAGTTCAAAAAATTATGACTATTTGAAAAATTATTTATTTCAAATCGTTATGATCTTTTGTCTTCTCATAAAATAATTATTTCTACTTATAAAAGTTTATTTGAAATAAAATAATATTAATTTATTAACATTCTAAAAATTAATAAGTTAGGATTTAAAAATAAATATATTCACTAAAAAAGTTCAAATAGTCAAGTCTATTCAAACTATTAACTATTTCAAATTGTTATGATATTTTTTTTGTCGTAGAATAATTATTTTATTAATACAAAATTATTCAAAATAAAATTGTTAGCTTTATAGGTTAGATGGTGATCCAAGAGAGGGAGAATTGGATCTCTCCAAATTCTTCCCAAAATAATGATTCAATATAGTTGAATGGAAATAAGACAATAAGTGCTTTTGATGAAAATATAATGAAAACAATAACAATTAATGAACTTAAAATCAAATATGAAACAATAATAATTATAAGGAGATAGGGATAGAGAAATCAAACACAATGATTTATAGAGGCTCGGTCCTTCTCCACAAGGCACCAAATCCTTTCTCTTGGTTGTCCACACCAAGGCTCCAATCCACTATGTGTTGAAGATTACAAACAAGCTTCTCAAAGCTTTACAAACTCAACACTACACAATCTTAAGGGTTATTCTCCCCCTTAAGTTTACAAGCACACAATACAAATTTTTTGAAGTGTTTTGTAGACTCTAAGAACCTCTCAAAGGTTGGGTGTTTGCTAATTTGAAGTATACGATGGTATAGACAAGAAAACAATGAATGAACAACAAAAATAATTTGGATACAATAAATGCAAAGATATAGACTTTGAAGCTCTAAAAACTCTTGATTATTTAAGAGAATGAAAATATTGCTTGTTAGCTCTTGCTCACTTGATTCATCAATCTTCTTGTGTGTTAGAGTGCCCAATTTACAGAGAAATTGAGGAACTAGCTATTGGAAGTGTTTGGGAAGTGAAAGTAGCCGTTGAATCCTTGATAAAATAGCCATTGGAGTGATTTTGGCATTCAGGGGATCGATCCCGTCCCTTAAGGGATCGATTGGTTCATGTTTTGAACCAATTTCCTTTTGAAAATAGCCTAACTGATCGATCCCTTCTGTAGGGATCAATCCCTTTTCTGGATTTTGGGTCATGGGAGCATTCTGTTTGAAAACCAATCGATCCCTTCTAGAGGGGATTCGCATTTTGCACTTTACTTACTAATTTGATCATAACTTGAGTTATACAAATCCAAATCACAAAACCATTTAAGATTTAGAAACTAGACTTAAAGGATTTCTATCCATGTAAAGTTCATCACCTAATTCACTGTGTACGAATTATAGTGAATTTTCAAAGTTACACCTTGTGCAGTTTTTTTGACAATTGCAAAGTGTCTAGTAAAAATTCAAAATTGTTTCTTAGAAAATTTGGATTTTTATTTTGTTTAATCCATTAGAAAGTAGACTCAAAGAGCTTTCCAACCATATAAAATTCAAATATTAAGACTTTGTGAATTAATACAGAAAAATAAAACAATTTCGATGTTGGAAAATGTTATTGTTGTAAAATAGCTTTCTTAAGTTAATCTATTTATCAAATCAATATTATCAAATTGTGTCAAGTCCAAAATGAATAAGTTCACTTTAAAAACAACAATTGGACTTTCATTTTAGCTAAAATAAATAATCTTTAAAAGATAGATTTGGTTTGAGAAATATGAAAACAAAGAAAGGTTTGTTTAAGCTTTGAAATCATATTATTTATTTAGTACGAAAATATAAAACTTAAGAACATGTACTAAATAAATCGTTTTCAAAAATCTTGATCAAGTTTATTTAGCTTTAATGTTTTATCATTTCAAAATAAGGATCAATTTAAGGCTAACAATCTCCCCCTTTTTGATATGACAAAACTTAAAGATAAATTTGTTTGATGAAGAACTTTCTTTGAAACATTTAAGATTTTGAAAGACATTTTGGAAAAACTCCCCCTTCAGGGATGCTTGGCAAAACTCCCCCTCAATTTATGCATCCTAATCTAACACAGTTAACAAACATATGCTAGTCGAATATATGAATTAAGCACAATCAAACATATGCATGTCAAGCACAAGCAAATTTGTCTATATGATATTTCTCCCCCTTTTTGTCATAGAAAAAAGGCATGAGCAAATAATGAGCAAATAAACCAAAGAGGCATTATTAACAAATATATTCATAAAACATTTCTCTTCCCTTTTGTTTATGCTTTATATACGAAATGCTTAAGCTCCTATATCAATTGCAATAAGAAGAAATATCTTTAAATTCTCTCCCCTTTTTTTTCATTTCAAAAGAAAGAGGATCAATTCAAGGCATGGGACAAAATGCCTGATACCAATAATATCAAGAGTATTTTGAATGCATGTAATCAAGTGTAATATGCACAATGAAGTTCACATACATGTATTCAAGCACAAAAGCATAAGTGTATCCAAATTTAGCATTTTAGCACAAGTCATCAAATGTACTACATGAAATTTATGAGCAAAGGATAATGAATGATATGCAATCTACTCATAAATCATGCTATCATAAGATGTGCTTAGAACCTAAAACATCAATAGCAATTAAGCATAAATTCAAGCACATGCATACAAGCTCATACCAATTGTTAAGGATACCAATTGTTAAAGATATGTCATCAAGAAGCATACCAATTGTTATCACAAAACAAATCAAGCAAAATTGTATTATAAAATTTTGTCTAATTTTCAAAATAAGGATTAATCAATTTAAGGCACACACAATTTTGCATGAAAGGTACAAGCTATATCAAGGATAGGCATATAAATATTCATCTATGAAAGCAAAAAAAAAAATATCTTTAGCAATTTTGATACCAATTGTTACCAATTATTAGCAATTTTATTCAACAACTTTCATAGAACAAATATACTTTAAGCATATGAAAGATTTATTCAATACATGCATAAATGATAATAGTAATCTTTCATAAGCTATCCTATCCAAACAAGAACCAAAAGCTCGTATGTATATAATAAATCATAAGTACTAATGAGCAATGAGGTTCAACTATCATCATGTCATAACAAAGATTATATAAGCATGATTCTCCAAACATTGATGCACATATGCTATAGCAAAGAAATAATGAAAGCATAATTATTCAACTAATAATCCAAATTATTTCAATGCCAAAGCAAAGTACTTAAATCAAACATATGCAAGGTTTTCAACCATATATTTCAATCAAAATTATACAAGTATATGCCCAATACATAAGCAATATACCTAATAAAAATATATATATACAAGCATTTAGGCATAATTTGGTACATGCCATCCTCAATCTGAATCATGAACATGGTATATAAATTTCAAATTTGTAAGTTCATAATCCACGAGTCAAGGCAATTGAAAGATAAAAAAAACCAATCAATACATTCAAACTCATATCCATGTACCAAAGATTCCAAACAAATATTCATGCAATAAAAAACTGTTAATCGAGCAATCAAGGAACTAGGCATGAATATCAATGAGGTGAATTAAATTCAATCCAAGCTTTCAAAAATGTTAGAACAATATCTACCAAGTGGCTTGGTGATTAATTTGTGCAATGTGTTCATATGTTCTAGCACAAAATCATATATTTGCACATATCAAAGCAAGCATGTATATATATCCAAACTCATACATTATATCATAAAGTTGATACATTACCTCTATCCATGTCAAGCTTTGTTGTTGTGCTCATTTGGCTTTGAATTCTCCAATCCACATCATTTGAGCTAGTCTTTGATATACTTGGGCTTGATTGATGAGGATGACATGCTTTGTTTGCTATACTTGAAATTCCAAAAATGTAGGCTCATTTATGCTCATTTCAAGTTCTCCTAGCATAGACTTAGAAAATATTCTTGACAAAGGATTTTCATTAGAAGCATCAAGAAAATCAATTGATAAAAATTATACCAATTGTTAGAAAACAATTTCAAATTCAAAGTCATTATAGGCGAAAGAAAATTTATTCACTAAGCACAAGTTGCCAATTGCAAGGGAGATATATACTTAAGCTAGAGGCCATATGTCAAGTTAAGAATCAAATATCACAATATTGGCACTAAAGCTAAAGTTCTCATGCAATGTGCAAAATATGAATCCTTTTTAGATCATTTAGAAATATTGAACACAAAGAAGACATATTCAGTATTCATATATATTCAATAAATCACCAAAGAATATGCCAAAATAAATTTTAGGCCATATCAAAACTAAAAACTTAAGGAAGACATATTTATCATCAAAAACATATTCAAGAAAATTTTAGCACAAAAGCATAAATATGTCTACAACAATTATAGGCCATAATCAACAATGACTTGAGCTAAAAATATAGCATCATAAGAAATTCATTTACTTAAGTCATGTTGCAACCATGTCAAGTAAAAAAAATCATGTTTATCATATATGCACACACTTGACAAGAACAATAGATGAACCAATAACACATATCATTTACAAGCAAGTAGTTCATCATATTCAAAACACAAATCAAGAGGTTAACAATTCAAGCATTTTAAACCACAAGCATTAAGGTCAAATTGAATTAATGATCATACAAGCATATATCTTGGACCAAGACTAAAGATGAACCAAGAATCAATATATTCCATTTAAGCACATAATGTTCATCAATTTCTAAAATCACAAATCAAGAGTAAAACACTTATGTATAACACAATCAAGTTCAAAGAATTCAAAAGATCCAAACATTATAAACAAATTTGAGCAATTTTAAACATCATGGTCATATAGGGCATGTTTAACAATCACAAATCAATAAAATATTTATCAAACAAAAGTATGCTCAAGCAATTTAACACCACAATCAATTTCAACAAGCATCTCAGCATACTTAAGAGAAAATAAAGTATGTTCAATTCAAGCTCACATTTTCTCAAGTAAAATTGATATATTCATAATATCAATAAGGTATATACCAATATCCATTAAGCATTCTATGTCTAACAAGAATAGGCAACCAAATTTGCATAATCAATTAACCATTTAAATTTCATCAAGAATAGGTAACCAAATTCAAATTCTCTTCAAATAAAAGTTTAGAGGTTACCTATCTCCATTGTGTGTCTAGAGTATTCAATCTTCAATCTCACATTATAGCTCCTTGCTCTAGCACACATACAAGAGACAATCTCATTTGATTTTTGGTACCCAAATTGCTTTGGGTCCTTTAGAGTTAGTGACCAAGTCTCTTGTTCCTTTAGGAACCCATACTTGCCTAATTTTAAATGGAACTTTTCTTCTAATAGGACAAGTATGTATAGTGTGACCATGAAAATTATAAAAATTGCATTTAATCATTTTAGTACTTAATGAACTCTTTAAAAGCTTTTGTTTTTGATTCATCAATTCATCAAATTTCTTTTTCAAATTAAAATTTTCTTTTTCTAAAAATCCATTCCTACTTTGAAAGGTTTTAAAATCTATTTTCAACTTTTCATTTTCTTTTTCTAAAACATTTTTTGCATTCATCAAAAGATCATTTTCAATATTCAATTTTGAAATCATTTTCTTATATTTCCTCTTCATTAATTCACATTCAACATATAGCTCATTACAAGCATCTTGCAATTCATCAAAAGCATATGAATTTGAATCAATAGAATTAGAGGTTACCTTCGAATCTTCAAGAGCCATGAGACATGATGCATTTCGGTTGGATTGTTGTCTTTCATGTATTTCCTCCAACTTCTCCCATATCTCATTTGAGGTTGGACACTTTGATACCAAGTTGAATTTGTGGGAGTCAAGAGCTCCATATAGTAAGCACTTGGCCTTAGCATCATCATCACTTGCCTTATGTAGTTTGCATCATTTGAAGGAGTTTCAAGCCCTTTTCAATCACATTCCAGGCTCTAAAATCTTGGGCCATAATGAACATCTCATCCTCCTTCTCTATTCACAAAATTCAAATTTATCAACTGTAGGAGCTTTGAGGACTTCCTCACCATCTTGGAACCAAAATTAAGCCATAAAATCTTTTTTCAAGGTGGTTAAACCTACAAAAAGAGACCAAAGCTCTGATACCAATTGTTAGCTTTATAGGTTAGATGGTGATCCAAGAAGGGGTGAATTGGATCTCTCCAAATTCTTTCCAAATAATGATTTCAATATAGTTGAATGGAAATTAAGACAATAAGCCCTTTTGATGAAAATATAATGAAAACAATAACAATTAATGAACTTAAAATCAAATATGAACAATAATAAATTATAAGGAGATAGGATAGAGAAATCAAACACAATGATTTATAAAGGTTCAGTCATTCTCTACAAGACACCAATGTCCTCTCTCTTAGTTATCCACACCAAGGCTCCAATTCACTATATGTTGAAGATTACAAACAAGCTTCACAAAGCTTTACAAACTCAACACTACATAGTCATAAGGGTTATCCTCCTCTTTAAGTTTACAAGCACACAATACAAATTTTTTGAAGTGTTTTGCAAACTCTAAGAACCTCTCAAAGGTTGGTGTTTGCTAATTTGAAGTATACAATGGTATAGACAAGAAAATGATGAATGAACAACAAAAATAATTTGGATACAATAAATGTAAGATATAGACTTTGAAGCTCTAAAAACTCTTGATTATTTGAGAGAATGAAAATATTGCTTGTTGGCTCTTGGTCTCTTATTCATCAATCTTCTTCATGTGTTGGAGTGCCCAATTTATAGAAAAATTGAGGAACTAGCTGTTGGAAGTGTTTGGGAAATGAAAGTAGCCGTTGGAGTGATTTTGGCTTTCATGGGATCGATCCCCCCTTAGGGGATCAATTGGTTCATGTTTTGAACCAATTTCCCTTTGAAAATAGCCTAACCGATCATCCATTTTGTAGGGATCGATTCCCTTTCTGGATTTTGGGTCCTGGGAGCATTCTGTTTGAAAATCAATTGATCCCTTCTAGAGGGGATCGATCCTGTCCATGCTGGGTGGTAGTTTCGCATTTTGCACTCTACTTACTAATTTGATCATAACTTGAGTTATATAAATCCAAATCAACAAACCGTTTGAAGATTTATAGACTTAAAAGATTTCTAATCCATAAAAGTTTCATCAACTAATTCAATGTTGTACGAATTATAGTGAATTTTCAAAATTACAGCCTGTGCAGTTTTTCGACAACTGTAGAGTGTCTAGTAAAAATTTGAAAATCTTTTCTTAGAAAATTTGGATTTTGATTTGGTTAATCCATTAGAAGGTAGACTCCAAGAGCATTCCAACCATATAAAATTCAAATATTAAGACTTTGTGAATTAATACAGAAAAATAAAAATTTTAATGTTAGAAACTTTATTGTGTAAAGCAGCTTTCTTAAGTTAATCTATTTCTCAAAACCAATTTTATCAAAATTGTTCAAGTCAAAATAATAAGGTTCACCTTTAAAAATAACAATTGTGGACTTTCATTTAACTCAAATAAATAATCTTTAAAAGATAGATTTGGTTGAGAAATATGAAAACAAAGAAGGTTTGTTTAAGCTTTGAAAATCATATTATTTATTTAGTATCAAAATATAAAACTTAAGAACATGTACTAAATAAATCTTTTTCAAAATCTTGATCAAGTTTATTTAGCTTTAATGTTTTGTCATTTCAAAATAAGGATCAATTCAAGGCTAACAAAAATAATACTAATTTATTAATATTTTGAAAATAAATAAGAGATTTAAAAACTAAATCTATTTATCGAATTAGTTCAAATAGTTATAACTATTTGAACAATTATCTATCTAAAATCGCTATGATTTTTTTTCTCATAAAGTAATTGTTTCTATTCATACAAGTTTATTCAGAGTAAAATATTGCTAAATTAATAATATTCTAAAAATTAATAAGTAAGAGATTTAAAAACATAAATGTGTTTGCTGAACTAGTTCAAATAGTTAAGACTAGTAGAACAATTATTTTTGTCATCAAACAATTGGTTTTATTCATACTATTTTATTCAAAATAATATAATACTATTTTAAAAATATTTTGAAACTTAATAACCAAGAAAATTAAAAAATAAATCTAATTGTTTGAACTAGTTCAAATAGTTAAGACTAATATGAACAATTATTTATTTCAAACTGTTATAACCTTTTGCTTTGTCGTAAAACAATTGTTTTGTTCATACAAGTTTATTTGGATTTAAATAATACTAATTCAATAATATTTTAAAAATTAAAAAGTAAGAGATTTAAAAAAATAATTTTGTTTATCTAATAAGTTCAAAATGGTTAAGACTATTTGAATAATTATCTATTTCAAATCGTTTTGGCCTTTTTTTGGTTATAAAACAATTGTTTCAGCTCATACAAGCTTATTCAAAATAAATTAATACTAATTTATTAACATTCAAAAAATTAATTACAAAAAGAGATTTAAAAAATTAAAGAAGTTCAAATAGTTATTGCTATTTGAGCAATTGCTATTTAAAATATTATAAACCATTTGATTTGTCATAAAATAATTATTTCAGTTTAGTACAAGCTTAGACAGAATAAAATAATACTAATGTATTAATATTTCTAAAATTAATAACTAAAAAATTTTAAAAATAAATATGTTTACTGAATCAGTAAAAATAATTATGGCCATTTAAATGATTTTCAATTTGAAATCATTATGAGCTTTTGTTTTGTCATAAAATAATTGTTTTTGATCATACAAGCTTATTCAAAATAAAATAATAATAATAATTTATTAATATTTGAAAAATTAATAAGTAAGAGATTTAAAAAATAAATTTGTTTACCGAACTAATTCAAATAGGTATGAATATTTGAACAATTTACAATCTCAAATCGTTAAGATTTTTGTTTTGTCATTAAACAATTATTTTTTATCATAGAAGCTTATTCGATTAAAAATAATACTAATTTAATAATATTTCAAAATTACTAAGTAGGAGATTTAAAAAATAAATATGCTTGCAAAATCAGTTCAAATAATTAAAATCATTAGAATAATTATCTATTTCAGATCATTTTGATATTTTGTTTAGTCAAAAAATATTTATTTCATATCTTACAAGCTCATTTGGAACAAAATAATCCAAATTTAGTAACATTTGGAAAATTAATAAGCAAAAATTTGAAAAAATAAATCTATTTACCAAACAAGTTCAAATAGTTATGATTATTTGAACAATTATTTATTTAAAATCATTATGACATTTTGTTTTGACATAAAACAATTGTTTCGATTCATAAAAGCATATCCAAAATAAATAATAATAATTTCTTAATATTTTAAAAATTAATAAGCAAGAGTTTAAAAAAGTAAATTTGTTTACCAAACAAATTCAAATATTTACAACTATTTAAACAATTATTTATTTAAAATCCTTATGACCTTTTGTTTTGTCATAAAACAATCGCTTTTGTTCATACAAGCTTATTTGAAATAAAATAATACTAATTTATTAATATTTCAAAAATTAATAAGTGATTTAAAAAGTGAATTTGTTTACCAAATTAGTTCAAATAATTATCGTCATTTCAATAATTATCTATTTCAAATCATTGTTACCTTTTGTTTGATCATATAATAATTGTTTATATCATACAAGCATGTTTGGAATAAAATAATACTAATTTCATAATCTTTCAAAAATTAATAAGTAAGAGATTTTAAAAAAAATTGTTTACTGAACCAATTCAAATAGTTATGACTATTTGAAGAATTCTATACTTCAAATCAATTGTTTACAAAATAAACATTTTGTTTTATTATAAAATAATTATTCATGTTCATACATGTTTATTCGAAATAAAATAATACTAATCTAATAACATTTCAAAAATTAATAACTAAGAGATTTAAAATTTAAATTTGTTTGTCAAACTAGTTCAATTTGTTAAGACTATATAAATAATTATCTATTTCAAATTGTTACGACCTTTTGTCTTGTCATAAAACAATTTTTTCAATTCAAACTAGCTTATTTGAAATAAAATAAAATGAATTTATAGATATTTGAAAAATTAATAAGTAAGGGATTAAAAAATAATTCTATTTACCTAACTAGTTCTAATGATTATGACTATTTGAATAATTATCTATTTCAAATTGTTATAACCTTTTGTTTTTTCATAAAACAAATGTTTTTGTTCATATAAGTTTGATCGTAATAAAAAAAAATTTATTAGTATTTCAGAAATTAATTAGAGATTTAAAAATAAATCTTTTTGTTAAACTAATTCAAATAGTTATGACTATTTGTGCAATTAATTATTTCAAATCATTCTGACTTTTATTCTATTATAAAACAATAGTTTCTATTCATACAAGCTTATTCAAATTAAAATAATATTAATTTATTATTATTTCAACAATTAATAAGTTAAAAATTTTAAAAATAAATATGTTTACTGAACGAGATCAAATAGTCATAACTATTTGAATAATTATCTGTTTCAAATTGTTACGACTTTTTTTTTTCATAAAAAAATTATTTTAGTTCATATAAGCTTATTCGAAATAAAATAATGCCAAGTTGTTAATATTCCAAAAATTAATAATTAAGAGATTTAAAAAATGAAACTATTTACAAAACAAGTTTAAATAATTATGACTATTTAAACAATTATCTATTTAGAAATGCTATAACCTTTTGGTTTGTCATAAAAAGAGTTCATCTATTCATAAAAGCCTATTTCGGATAAAATAATATAAATTTATTAATATTAAGACAATTAATAATTAAAAGATTTAAAAAATAAATTTGTTCACCACATAAGTTTAAATCATTATGACTATTTAAGCAACAAATTATTATGACTTTTTGTTTTGTCATAAAACAATTATTTCTTTTCATATAAGCTTATTCAAATTAAAATAATCTTAATTTATTAATATTTTGACAATTAATAAGTAAAAGATTTAAAAAATAAATATGTTTACTGAATAATTTCAAATAGTCATGACTATTTGAATAATTATCTATTTCAAATCATTTGATCTTTTATTTTGTAATAAAACAACTGTTTCAATTAACATAAGTTTATTTGAAGTAAAATAATACTAATTTATTAATATTCCAAAAATTAATGATTAAGAGAACTAGAAAAATGAATCTATTTACTGAACAAATTCAAAGAGTTTTGACTATCTGAACAATTATCTATTTCAAAACATTATGACCTTTTCTTTTATCAGAAAACAAATGGTTTGATTCATCCAAGCTTATTTTGAATAAAATAATATAAATTAATTAATATTCCAAAAGTTAATAGCAAAAATTTTAAAAATAAATTTGTTTACTGAACACATTCAAATAGTTATGACTATTTGAACAATTATCTATTTCAAATCATTATGACCATTTGTTTTGTCATAAACTAATTGTTTCTATTCATACAAGCTTATTTGGAATAAAATAATACTAATTTATTAAAATTTCAAAAGTTAATAAGAAAAAGATTTAAAAAATAAATCTTTTTATCGAGCGAGTTTAAATAGTTATGACTATTTGAATAATTATTTATTTCAAATTGTTATGATCTTTTGTTTTGTCATAAAATAATTGTTTCTATTCATAAAAGTTTATTTAGAATAAAATAATATCAATTTATTAATATTCTAAAAATTAATAAGTTAGAGATTTAAAAAATAAATTTGTTTACCGAACAAGTTCAAATAGTCATTTTTATTTAAACTATCATCTATTTCGAACTATCATGACATTTTGTTTCATCATAAAATAATACCAATTATGCAGAATAATTGGTATTCATACAAAATTATTTGAAATAAAATAATACCAATTTATTACTATTTTAAAAATTAATAAAGATTTAAAAATAAATGTGTTTGCTAAACTAGTTCAAATAGTTAAGCCTATGAGAACAATTATCTATTTCAAATCGTTCTGACCTTTTGTTTAGTCATAAAATAATTGTTTTAGTTCATACATGCTTATTCAAAATAAAATAATACTAATTTATTAACATTTAGAAACTTAATAAGAAAGAAATTAAAAAAAAAATTTGTTTACCAAACAAGTTCAAATAGTTATGACTTTTTGAATAATTATCTATTTAAAATTGTTATGATCCTTTTATTTTTATTGTAAAACAACTGTTTCAATACATAAAAGCTTATCCAAAATAAAATAATATTACTTATTAATATTTCAAAATTTGATAGTGTATCGGATCAATTCAAATAATTATGACCATTTGAATAATTATCTATTTTAAATCGTTATGAACTTTTGTTTTGTCATAAAATAAATTTTTTCATCATACAAGCCTATTCAATATAAAATAGTACTAATTTACTAATATTTTAAAAATTAATAAGTAGAAGATGTGTTGGATTATGGGGTCCAGCGGTCTCCCTTAGGGACTCAGTATGTCGATTCATCTAGGTGAGGTATCCTTTGGTAGATCGAATTTCGGTGTATGGCAACCTAGCCCAATGGGTGAGGTATCCCATGAAGGCTTTGCGAAGCCTTTTATATCCACCTGTAGCTTAGTACAGGGCTCTGTGCTACCAAAAGAGAATAAGGAAATAGAGTTGCGCCTTCACTATCAACTGTAGCTTTTGGTATAGTGCTAAGCACTTGATCCTGAAAACAAATTTTTAACCAAAATCATAAATATGTTACACAAATTCATCATGTTTGGAAATTGCTTGAATAATCTTTGTTATGACATGATGATAATTGAACCTTATTGCTCATTAGTATTCATGCTTTATTAAATCCATATGAGCTGTTTTTAGGATCAAGCGCTTACCACTACACCAAAAGCTATAGCTGATAGTGAAGGTGCAACTCTATTTCCTTATTCTCTTTTAGTAGCACAGAGCCTTGTATTAAGCGCCAGGTGGACATAAGGGGCTTCGCAAAGTCTTCATGAGATACCTCACCCATTGAGCCTTGACAAGTTAGGTTGCCATACAACAAAATCTGATCCACCATGGGATACCTCACTCAAATGAATCGACATACCGAGTCCCTAAGGGAAATCGTTGGACCCCATAATCCAACAATCTTCCCCCAAGTGGCACCTGAGGGACTTGAACTTGCAACCTCACTCTGATACCAATTTTCAGGATTAAGCACTTACCACTACACCAAAAGCTATAACTGATAATGAAGGCGCAGCTCTATTTCCTTATTCTCTTTTGGTAGCACAGAGCCCCGTACTTAACGATAAGTGGACATAAAGGGCGTCGTAAAGCCTTCATGGGATACCTCACCCATTGGGCCTTGACAGTTTAGGTTGCCATACACCGAAATTCGATCCATCATGAGATACCTCACCCAGATGAATCGACATACCAAGTCCCTAAGGGAGACTGTTGGACCCCATAATCCAACAAGATGTAAAAAATAAATCTATTTATTGAGCTAGTTCAAATAGTTATGACTATTTGAACAATTATATATATCAAATTGTTATAACGTTTTGTTATGTCATAAAACAATTATTTTTGTTCATAAACGTTTATTTGAAATAAAATAATACTAATGTAATAATATTCTGAAAATTAATAACTAAGAGATTTAAAAAATAAATGTATCTACTGAACTAGTTCATATAATTAAGACTATATGAATAATTTTTTATTTTAAATCATTAGGACCTTTTGTTTTGTCGTAAAATAATTTTATCAGTTCTTAGTAACTTATTTAAAATAAAATAAAAAATAAATTTATTAATATTTCAAAAATTAGTAAGTAAGAGATTTAAAAATAATTTTGTTTGTCGAACTAGTTCAAATAATCATCACTATTTGAACAATTATCTATTTCAAATCATTATTACCTTTTGTTTTGTCATAAAACAAATGCTTTTATTCATATAAGTTTATTTGGAATAAAAAAATATTAATTTATTAATATTTTGAAAATTAAGAAGTAAGATTTAAAAAATAAATTTGTTTACTAAGCCAGTTCAGTTAGTTATAACTATTTGAACTATTATTTACTTCAAATAATGATGACCATTTGTTTTGTCATAAAAGAATTGTTTCTATTCATACAGTCTTATTCAGAATAAAGTAATGCTAATTTATTAACATTCTAAAAATTAATAAATAACGGATTTAAAAAATAAATTTGTTAGCCTGACCAGTGCAAATAGTTATGATTGTTTTAATAATTATCTATTTTAAATCATTATGACCTTTTGTTTTATCGCAAAACAATTGTCTCTATTTGTACAAGCTTATCTAAAATAAGATAATTCTAATTTATTAATATTCCAAAAATTAATAAGTAAGAGATTTAAAAAATGAATTTGTTTACCGAACAAGTTCAACTAGTTATGACTGTTTGAATAGTTATCTATATCAAATTGCTATAACTTTTTGTTTTGTCATAAAACAATTTTTTTCCATTCATACAAGCCGATTTTAAATAAAATAATACAAATTTGTTAATATTCCAAAAATTAATAAGAAAAATTTAAAAATATAAGTTTTTTGAACACATTCAAATAGTTGTGACTATTTGATCAATTATCTATTTTAAATATTTATGACCTTTTGTTTTGTCATAAACCAATTGTTTTAGTTTATAAAAGCATATTTGAAATAAAATAATACTAGTTTATTAATATTCCAAAAATTGATAAGTAAAAGATTTAAAAATAAATCCGTTTATCGAGCAATTTCAAATAGTTATGACTATTTGCACAATTGTTTATTTAAAATAGTTATGACCTTTTGTTTTGTCATAAAACAATTGTTTCTATTCATACAGGTTTATTGGGAATAAAAAAATACTAATTTATTAATATTCTAAAAATTAATAGATAGAAGATTTAAAAAATAAATATGTTTACCGAACAAGTTCAAATAGTTATATCCATTTGAACAATCATCTATTTGAAATCGTTATGACCTTTTGTTTTGTCATAAAACAATTGCTTCTATTTGTGCAAAATTATTTAGAATAAACTAATATTGATCTATTAATATTTTAAAAATGAATAAGAGATTTAAAAACTAAATTTATTTATGGAAACATTTCAAACAGTTGTGACTATTTAAATAATTGTCTATCTCAAATCATTATGATCTTTATTTTGTCATAAAAAAATTGTTTCTTTTCATACAAGCTTATTCAGATTAAAATATATTAATTTAATAATATTCCAAAAAATTAATAAGTAAGAGATTTAAAAAATAAATGTGTTTGCCGAACCAATTCAAACAGTTAAGACTATTAGAACAATTATTTATTTGAAATCATTCCAACCTTTTGTTAAGTCATAAAATAATTATTTCAGTTCATACAAGTTTATTCAAAAGACAATAATAGTAATTTATTAACATTTGAAAAATTAATGAGCAAGAGATTAAAAAAATTGTTTACTGAACAAGTTCAAATAGATTTGACTATTTAAACAATTATCTATGTAAAGTCATTATGACCTTTTATTTTGTCATAAAACATTTGTTTCAGTTCATAAAAACTTATCCAAAATAAAAAAAATACTACTTTACTAATATTTCAAAAATTAATAAGTAAGAGATTTAAAAACTAAAGTTGTTTTTCGAACTAGTTCACTTAATAATGACTTTTTGAACAAATATTAATCTCAAATAGTTATGATCCTTATTTTCTTATAAAACAATTGTTTCTAATCATACAAGCCTTTTTAGATAAAAATAATATTAATTTAATAATATTCCAAAAATTAATAAAAGATTTAAAAAATATATGTTTATCGAACTAGTTTAAATAGTTAAGACTACTAAAATAATTATCTATTTCAAATCATTTTGACCTTTTGTTTAGTCATATAATAATTATTTTAGTTCATACAAGCTTAATTGGAATAAAATAATATTAATTTATTAACATTCAAAAAATTAATAAGCAAGAGATTTGAAAAATTAAATCTATTTACTGAATAAGTTCAAATAGTTATGACTATTTGAACAATTATCTATTTAAAATTCTATGACCTTTTGTTTTGTCATAAAACCATTGTTTTAGTTCATAAAAGCTTATCCAAAATAAAATAATACTACATTATTAATATTTCAAAAGTTAATAAGTAAGAGATTTAAAAAATAAATCAATTTACTAAAATAGTTCAAATAATTATGGCCATTCGAATAGCTACCTATCTCAAATCGTTATTACTTTTTGTTTTGTCTTAAAACAATTGTTTTTCAACATACACGCTTATTCGAAATAAAAATAATACTAATTTATTAATATTTCAAGAATTAATAAGAGATTTAAAAAATAAATTTGTTTACCAAACCAATTCAAATAGTTATGACTTTTTGAACAATTATCTATTTTAAATTGTTATAACCTTTTGTTCTATCATAAAATAATTATTTCTATTTATACAGGCTAATTTAGAATAAAATAATACTAAATTAGTAATATTCCAAAAATTAATAACTAAGAGATTTAAAAATAAATATGTTTGCTAAATCAGTTTAAATAGTTATGACTATATGAACAATTATTTATTTCAAAATTTTGTGACCTTTTGCTTTATCATAAAACAATTATTTCAGCTCATATAAGCTTATCCCAAAAAAAAAAATAGTATTACTTTATTAATATTTCTAAAGTTAATAAGAGATTTAAAAAATAAATTAGTTTACCGAAATAGTTCAAATAAGTATGGCCATTTGAACAACTACCTATTTCAAATTTTTATTACTTTTTGTTTTGTCTTAAAACAATTGTTTTTCAACATACAAGCTTTTTTGAAATAAAATAAAACTAATTTATTAATATTTTAAGAATTAATAAGATATTTAAAAAATAAATCTGTTTACTAAACTAGTTCTAATAGTTTGACTATTTGAACAATTATCTATTTAAATTGTTATAATCTTTTGTTCTATCATAAAACAATTATTTCTATTAATATAGGCTTCTTCAAAATAAAATAATGCTAATTTAGTAGTATTCTAAAAGTTAATAACTAAGACATTTTAAAAAATAAATTTGTTTGTTGAACTAGTTCAAACAGTTAATACTATATGAATAATTATTTATTTCAAATTATTATGACATTTTGTTTTATCATAAAACAATTATTTCAGCTTATACATGCTTATTCGGAATAGAATAAAACTAATTTATTAATATTTCAAAAATTTATAAATAAGGGATTTAGAAAATAATTTTATTTATCAAACCAGTTCAAATAATTATAACTATTTGAACTATTATCAATTTCAAATTATTATTACTAATTTATTAATATTTAGAAAATTAATCAACAAGAGATTTAAAAAGTAAATATATTTACCAAACCATTTACCAAATCATTTCAAATAGTTTTGACTATTTGTATAATTATCTATTCCAAATCGTTATAACCTTTTATTTTGTCATCAAACAATTAGTTCTATTGATACTAATTTATTCGAAATAAAATAATACTAATTTAATAATATTTTGAAACTTAATAACCAAGAAAATTAAAAAATAAATCTAATAGCCAAACAAGTTCAAATAGTTAAGACTATATGAATAATTATTTATTTTAAATCATTATGACCTTTTATTTTCTCGTAAAATAATTGATTTGTTTGTACAAGCTTATTCGAATTAAAATAATACTAATTTAATAATAGTTCAAAAATTAATAAGTAAGAGATTTAAAAATTAAATTTGTTTACCAAATTAGTTCAAATGGTTAAGACTATTAGAATAATTATCTATTTCAAATCGTTCTAATCTTTTGTTTAGTCATAAAACAATTGTTTTAGTTCATACAATACTACTCAGAATCAATTAATACTAATTTATTAATATTCAAAAAATTAATAAGAAAGAGATTTAAAAAAATAAATCTGTTTATCGAACAAGTTCAAATAGTTATTACAATTTGAACAATTGTCTATTTAGAAGCTTTAAAACCTTTTGACTTGTTATAAAATAATCGTTTCAATTAATACAAGCTTATTTTGAATAAAATAATATAAATTTATTAATATTTCAACAATTAATAAGTAAAAGATTTAAAAAATAAATATGTTTGCCGAACAAGTTCAAATAGTCATGATTATTTGAATAATTATCTATTTCAAATCATTATGACCTTTTTCTTTTGTAATAAAACAATTGTTTCAGTTCATATGAGCTTATTTGGAGTAAAATAATATTAATTTATTAATATTTAAAAAATTAATGAGTAAGAAAACTGAAAAATGAATCTATTTATTGAATAAGTTTAAATAGTTATGACTATCTAAACAATTATCTATTTCAAAACATTATGACCTTTTGTTTTATCTTAAAACAATTTGTTTTGTTCATGTAAGCTTATTTCGAATAAAAATAATATAAAATTCTCAATATTTCAAAAATTAATAAGTTAAAATTTTAAAAATAAATCTATTTTCTTAATTTGTTCAAAATTTTATGACTATTTAAATAATTATCTATTTCAAATTGTTATGACCTTTTGTTTGTCATAAACCAATTGTTTCTATTCATACAAGCTTATTCATAATAAAATAATACTAATTTATTAAAATTCCAAAAGTTAATAAGTAAAAGATTTAAAAAATAAATCTATTTACCGAGTGAGTTTAAATAATTATAACTATTTGAATAGTTTTTTATTTCAAATCATTATAAACTTTTGTTTTTGTCATAAAATAGTTGTTTCTATTCATACAAGTTTATTTAGAATAAAATAATACTAATTTATTAATATAATAAAATTAATGAGTTGGAGACTTAAAAAATTAATCTATTTACCAAACAAGTTAAAATAGTCACGTCCATTTGAATTATTATCCATTTCAAATCGTTATGACATTTTATTTTGTCTTAAAAAAATATTTTTATTCATACAAAATTATTCAAAATAAAATAATACTAATTTATTAATATTTCAAAAATTAATAGGAGATTTAAAAACTAAATCTGTTGACTAAACTAGTTCAAATTGTTATGACTATTTGAACAATTATCTATCTCAAATGATTATGATATTTGTTTTGTCATAAAATAATTGTTTCTATTCATACAAGCTTATTGGAAGAAAAATATTGCTAAACTAATAATATTCTAAAATTAGTAAGTAATAGATTTAAAAAGTAAATGTGTTTGTCAAATCAGTTCAAATAGTTAAGAATATTAGAATAATTATCTATTTCAAATATTTTGACTTTTTGTTTAGTTATAAAATAATTGTTTCAGTTCGTAAATGCTTATTTGAAATAAAATAATATTATTTTATTAACATTCAAAAAACTAATAAGCAAGAAATTAAAAAAATAAATATGCTTACGAACAAATTCAAATAGTTATGACTATTTGAACAATTATCTATTTAAAACATTATGACCTTTTGTTTTATAATAAAACAAATGTTTTAGTTCATAAAAGCTTATTCAAAATAAAATAATATTACTTTATTAATATTTTAAAAATTGAGAAGTTGGAGATTTAAAAAATAATCAATTTATTGAATCAGTTCAAATAATTGTCATTTGAACAATTATCTATTTCAAATTGTTATGAACTTTTGTTTTGTCATAAAACAATTTTTTTCATCATATAAGCCTATTCAAAATAAAATGATACTAATTTAATAATATTTCAAAAATTAATGAGTAAGAGATTTAAAAATAAATCTGTTTAGCAAACTAGTTCAAATAGTTATGACTATTTGAACAATTATATATTTCAAATTGTTATAACCTTTTGTTTTGTTATAAAACATTTTTTTATGTTCATACAAGCTTATTTGAAATAAAATAAGACTGATCTAATAATATTATGAAACTTAATAACTAAGAGATTCAAAAAATAAATTTGTTTGCCAAACTTGTTCAAATAGTAAAGGCTGTATGAATAACTATCTATTTCAAATCGTTATGACCTTCTGTTTTGTCATAAAAGAAATGCTTTCGTTCATATAAGTTTGCTCGGAATAAAATAACATTAATTTATTAATATTTTGAAAATTATTAAATGTTAACTTTTTAGGTGGGATGGTGATCTAAGAGGGGGTGAATTGGATTTCTCTAAATTCTTCCCAAACAATGATTTCAATATAGTTGAATGGAAATTGAAACAATAAGCACTTTTGATGAAAATATAACGCAAGCAATAACAATTAATGAACCTAAAATCAAATATAAACAACAATAAATTGTAAGGAGATTGGGATAGAGAAATCAAATACAATGATTTATAGAGGTTCGGTCCTTCTCCATAAGGCACCTACATCATCTCTTCTTTGTTGTCCACACCAAGGCTTCAATCCACTATTCTTGAATTGAAAATACAACCTATCTTTTTCTTTCTAAGCTTAAGATAGAAACCTCTACCTTTTGTAGTATTTTACCCAATCTCACTACAAAGCTCTCAAGATGATACCTCACTTTCTGTTCTCTTACACCCTTGTATATCAAAGGTAATTTTGCAAACAATAGAACAACCTCTCTAAGGCTAAGTATTTGCTAAGTTTAAGTACAATAAAATGATGAATGAACAACAAATATAATTTGGATACAATAAATACAAAGATATGGACTTTGAAGCTCTAAAAACTATTAATTCTTTGAAAGAATGAAAATATGGCTTATTGGCTCTTGCTATCTTGATTCATCATTCTTCTTGGTGTGTTGGAGTGCCCAATTTATAGAGAAATTGAAGGAGTAGCCGTTGGGGATGCTTGGAGAAGAAAATAGCGTTGAAAGCATGAAAAAATAGCGTTGGTGTGATTTTCCTAGACCTGATTGATCCCTTCCTTGAGGGGATCGATTGGTTCAAGTTTTATGCCATTTCATGCTTAAAAAGCATGACCCGATCGATCCTTTCCATGAGGGATCGATCCTATCAATGGCTGGGTGGTTGTCTCCTATTTTGCACTCTACTCACTAATTTGATCATATCTTGAGTTATACAAATCCAAATTACAAACCGTTTGAAGATTTAGAAACTATATTAAAGGGCTTTCTATCCATATAAAGTTCATCACCTAATTCACTGTGTACAAATTATAGTGAATTTTCAAATTTACCCATGTGTAGTTTTTAGACAACTACAGAGTGTTTAGTAAAAATTCAAAATCTTTTCTTAGAAAATTTGGATTTTGATTTTGTTTAATCCATTAGAAAGTAGACTCAAAGAGCTTTCCAACCATATAAAATTCAAATATTAAAACTTTGTGAATTAATACAAAAAAATGAAACAAATTCAATGTTGGAAAATTTTAAGTTAATCTATTTCTCAAAACCAATATTATTAAAATTGTATTAAGTCCAAAATGAATAAATTCACTTTAAAAACAACAATTGGACTTTCATTTAAGCTCAAATAAATAATCTTTAAAGTAGATTTGGTTTGAGAAATATGAAAACAAAGAAAGGTTTGTTTAAGCTTTGAAAATCATATTATTTATTTAGTACCAAAATATAAAACTTAAGAACATGTACTAAATAAATCTTTTTCAAAATCTTGATCAAGCTTATTTAGCTTAATGTTTTGTCATTTCAAAATAAGGATCAATTCAAGGCTAACAATCTCCCCCTTTTTGATATGACAAAACTTAAAGATAAATTTGCTTGATGAAAAACTTTATTTGAAACATTTAAGATTTTGAAAGACGTTTTGGAAAACTCCCCCTTAAACAATGCATGGCAAAACTCCCCCTTAATTTATGCATCTTAATCCAACATAACTGACATATGATATTTCTCCCCCTTTTTGTCATAGCAAAAAGGTATGAGCATATTAATGAGTAAATAAACACAAAAAGGCATCATTAAAAAATATATTCATGAAACATTTCTCCTCCTTTTTGTTTATGCTCTTTAAATTCCTATATTAATTGCAATAAGCATACAAGAAGAAATATCTCTAAACTCTTTCCCCCTTTTTGTCATTTCAAAAGAAAGAGAGATCAATTCAAGGCATGGGATAAAATGCTTGATACCAATAATATCAAGAGTATTTTGAATGCATGTAATCAAGTGTAATATGCACAATCAAGTTCACATACATGTATTCAAGCACAAAAGCATAAGTGTATCCAATTTTAACATTTTAGCACAAGTCATCAAATTTACTACATGAAATTTATGAGCGAAGGATAATGAACGATATTCAATTTACTCATAAATCATGTTAGCATAAGATGTGCTTAAAACCTAAAACATCAATAGCAATTAAGCATAAATTCAAGCACATGCATACAAGCTTATACCAATTGTTAAAGATATGTAATGATAAAGCATACCAATTGTTATCACAAAATAAATCACACAAAATTGTATTCTAAAATTTCTCCTCATTTTCAAAATAAGGATTAATCAATATAAGGATTAATCAATATAAGGCACACACAATTTTGCATGAAAGGTACAAGCTATATCAAGGATAGGCACATAAAAAAGCATCTATGAAAGTTGAAAAAAATCTTTAGCAATTTTGATATCAATTGTTAGCAATTTTATTCAACAACTTTCATAGAACAAACATACTTTAAGCATATGAAAGATTCATTCAATACATACATAAATGATAATAGTAATCTTTCATAAGTTATCATATCCAAATAAAAACCAAAAGCTCACATGTATATAATAAATCATAAGTACTAATGAGCAATGATGTTCAATCAACATGTCCTAACAAAGTTTATATAAACATGATTTTTTTTAAAACATGATGAGCACATATGCTATAGCAAAGAAATAATGAAAGCATAATTATTCAATTATAATCCAAATTATTTCAATGTATAGCAATGTATTTAATCTAAGCATATGCAAGTAATCAAACATATATTTATTTCAAACAAAATCACACAAGCATATGCAAGAACATTTAAAAACATGAATAGCAATATACCCCAAAAAAATGCAAACCTTTAGACACAATACGGTACATGCTATCTCAATGGATTCATTCAATGAACATGTATAAAGAAATCAATCAATTTAACTTATATCCATATTCAAGATTCATGCATTGACCAAATATTCATGCATTGAAACTATCAATCTCATCAAAATAATTAAGAGCTAGCCATGAATATCAATGAAGGTGAATTAATCAATCCAAGCTTTCAAAAAATATTAAAACAATATCTACCAAGTAGCTTGGTGATTAATTTGTGCAATGTGTTCACAAATCATATATTTGCACATATTAAAGCAAGCATGTATATGTACTCAAACTCATACATCATATCATAAAGTTGATACATTTACCTCCATCCATGTCAGGCTTTGTTGTTGTGCCCATTTGACTTTTAATTCTCCAATCCACTTCGTTTGAGCAAAACTAGGCTTGATTGATGAGGATGACATGCTTTGCTCGCTATCCAAAATTGTAGGCTCATTCATACTCACTTCAAGTTCTCATGGCATAGACTTAGAAAATATTCTTGACAAAGAAATGTTCATTAATAGCATCAACAATATCAGTTGATCAAAATTATACCAATTGTTAGAAAACAATTTCGTATTCTAAGTCATTATAGGCAAAAGAACATTTATTCACTAAGCATAAGTTGCCAATTGCAAGGGAGATATATACTTAAGCTAGAGGCCATATATCAATTTAAGCATTAAATAGCACAAGAATGGCACTAAAGCAAAAGTTCTCATGTAATGTGAAAAAATCAAACCTTTTAGATCATTCATGAACACAAAATAGACATATTCAATATTCATATATATTCAATAAATCACCAAGGAATATGTCAAAAAAAAATTTAGGCCATATAAAAACTAAAAGCTCAAGGAAAAATATTTATAAAAAACAAATTCAAGAAAATTTTAGCACAATAGCATAAATATGTCTACACAAATTATAGGCCATAATCAACAATGACTTAAACAAAAAAATAAGCATCATAAGAAATTCATTTACTTAAGTCATGTTGCAACAATGTCAAGTCAAGAAAAACCACATTTATGATGTATACACACACTTGACAAGAACAATAGATAAACCAATAACACATTCATTTACAAGCAACTAGTTCATCATATTTAAAATCACAAATCAAGAGATATATCAATTGAGCACAAGATCCAAAATATTTCACAAAATTAATAAAACATTTAAGCACAAAAATAAGCATATTTCACAAAATTAAACAATTCAAGCATTTTAAATCAAAAGCATTAAGGTCAAATTGAATTAATGATCATACAAGCATATATCTTGACCAAGACTAGAGATGAACCAAGAATCAATATATTCCATTTAAGCACATAATGTTCATCAATTCATCAACACAAGAGAAAAAATAAATCTTAAATTAATAAGGATAAAGAATTAAAGCATATTTCAAGACTATAAAAAAAATCAAAAGATGAACAATCAAAGATCAATATTTAAGATTTAAGCACAAGAGCAAGCATATTACAAGGGTATTTCACACATTAAGAAATAAACAATTTAAGCACTTTCAAATCACAAGTATTAAGGTCAAGTTGAATCAATCATTGTATGAGCACATACCTTGACCAAAAATATAGATGAACAAAGAATCAATATATATATCACTTAAGCACAAGATGTTCATCAATTCACAAATCAAGAGTTATAACAATTTAAAATATAAAAAAATTTTCACACTATCCAAGCATTGAGAACAAATTAGTAATTTTAATCAACATGCTCATATATAAGCATGTTCAACAATTACAAATCAATATGCATAAAAGTCACAAAAATCATTTCCATCATGCTAAAATCATTCAAAACAAGTATATTATGCAAAACACCGTAGGATAAATCATTCAAAGCTTATAGGTTTAGGATTTTGATTTTTGCACTTTAAAACTCATTTTTGCTTGAAAAATACCTTAATAAATCTCAAAACTAGTCAAGCTCATTTTTAACCAACTTGAACAATTCCAAAAAATTTCAAATGACAAAACAAAGTTGTTCAAGTGGTCATTTAGCATTAGAAACAGGGAAATTAAAAAGTCAACTCTTAATCCCTATATTTCCTTAAAAAAGGCTATTAAGAAAAGCAAATATGTTTAAACACACATTTAAGTTTTTCAACCCATTTAGAAAAGTTTTATATCACAATTAATTTCAACAAGCAACTCAAACATACTTAAGAGCAAAATAAATGCATATTCAATTCAAGCTCACATTTTTTTTATAAGATTATGCAACATATGTCTTGTTATCAATGTCAACCAAATTTTGCATAATCAATCAAGCATTCAAATTTCATTAAGAATAGGTAACTAAATCCAAATTCTCTTCAAATAAAGTTTAGAGGTTACCCATCTCCTTTGTGTGTCTAGAGTATTCAATCTTTAATCTCACATTGTGGCTCCTTGCTCTAGCACACCTATAAGAGACAATCTCATTTGATTTTTGGTACCCAAATTGCTTTGGGTCCTTGAGAGTTAGTGAGCAAGTCTCTTGTTCCTTTAGGAACCCATACTTGCCTAATTCTAAATGAAACTTTTCTTTTAATAAGACAAGTATGTATAGTATGACCATGAAAATTACAAAAATTGCATTTAATCATTTTAGCACTTAAACTCTTATCTAAAGACTCTTGTTTTTCATTCATCAAAACATCAAATTTCTTTTTCAAATCAAAATTTCCTTTTTCTAAAATTTTATAACTATTTTGAGAGGTTTCAAAATTTTTAATTTTTCATTTTCTTTTTTCATAACATTTTTTGCATTCATTAAAAACTCATTCTCTACATTCAACTTTGAAATCATTTTCTTATATTTCCTCTTCATTGATTCATATTCAAGATATAGCTCATTATAAGCATCTTGCAATTCATCAAAAGCATATGAATTTGAATCAATAGAATTAGAGGTTACCTCCGGATCTTCAAGGGCCATAAGACATGATGCATTTCGATTGGATTGTTGTCTTTCATGTATTTCATCCAATTTCTCCCATATCTCATTTGAGGTTAGACACTTTGATACCAAGTTGAATTTGTGGGAGTCAAGAGCTCCACATAGTAAGCACTTAGCCGTGGCATCATCCATCACTTGCCTCATGCAATTTGCATCATTTAAAGGAATTCCAAGCCCTTTTTCAACCATATTCCAAGCTCTAAAATCTTGGGCCATTATGAACATTTTCATCATTTTTCTCCATTCACAAAATTCAAATTTATCAAACAGAGGAGCTTTGAGGACTTCCTCACCATCCTGAAACCTAAGTTGAGCCATCGGATCTTTACTCAAGGTGGTTAAACCTACAAAAAAGAAACCAAAGCCCTGATACCAATTGTTAGCTTTTTTAGGTGAGATGGTGATCCAAAAAGGGGGTGAATTGGATTTCTCCAAAATTTTCCTAAATAATGATTTCAATATAGTTGAATGGAAATTAAAACAATAAGCACTTTTGATGAAATTATAATGCAAACAATAGCAATTAATGAACCTAAAATCAAATATAAACAATAATAAATTGTAAGGAGATAGGAATAGAGAAATCAAACACAATGATTTATAGAGGTTCGATCCTTCTCCACAAGGCACCTACATCATCTCTTCTTGGTTGTCCACACCAAAGCTTCAATCTACTATTCTTGAATTGAAAATACAACCTATATTTTTCTTTCTAAGGCTTAAGATAGAAACCTCTACCTTTTGTAATATTTTACCCAATCTTACTACAAAGTTCTCAAGATGATACCTCACCTCCTGTTCTCTTGCACGCTTGTATATCAAAGGTAATTTTTCAAACAATCGAACAACCTCTCTAAGGCTAAGTGTTTGCTAAGTTTAAGTTCAAGAAAATGATGAATGAACAACAAATATAATTTGGATACAATAAATACAAAGATAGGGACTTTGAAGCTCTAAAAACTCTTGATTCTTTGAAAGAATATGGTTTATTGGCTTGCTCTCTTGATTCATCATTCTTTTAGGTGTGTTGGAGTGTCCAATTTATAGAGAAATTGAAGGAGTAGCCATTGGGGATGCTTGGGAGAAGAAAATAGTCGTTGAAAGCATGAAAAAATAGCCATTGGTGTGATTCTGCCCAGACCCAATTGATCTTGTCCTTGAGGGGATCGATTGGTTCAAGTTTTATGCCATTTCATACTTAAAAAGCATGACCTGATCGATCCCTTCCATGAGGGGATCAATCTTATCAATGGCTAGGTGGTTGTCTCCTGTTTTGCACTCTACTCACTAATTTGATCATATCTTGAGTTATAGAAATCCAAATTATAAACGGTTTGAAGATTTAGAAACTATATTAAAGGGATTTCTATCCATATAAAGTTCATCACCTAATTCACTGTGTACAAATTATAGTGAAATTTCAAATTTATCCATTGTGCAGTTTTTAGACAACTGTAGAGTGTCTAGTAAAAATTCAAAATCTTTTCTTAGAAAATTTGGATTTTGATTTTGTTTAATCCATTAGAAAGTAGACTCAAAGAACTTTCCAACCATATAAAATTCAAATATTAAAACTTTGTGAATTAATACAAAACAAATGAAACAAATTCAATGTTGGAAAACTTTGTTCTTGTAAAAAAACTTTCTTAAGTTAATCTATTTCTCAAAACCAATAATATTAAAATTGTATTAAGTCCAAAATGAATAAATTCACTTTAAAAACAAAAATTGGACTTTCATTTAAACTCAAATAAATAATCTTTAAAGGTAGATTTGGTTTGAGAAATATGAAAACAAAGAAATGTTTGTTTAAGCTTTGAAAATCATATTATTTATTTAGTACCAAAATATAAAACTTAAAAACATGTACTAAATAAATATTTTTCAAAATCTTGATCAAGCTTATTTAGCTTAATGTTTTGTCATTTCAAAAAAAGGATCAATTCAAGGCTAACATTAAGAGATTTAAAATATAAATATATTTACCAAACTAGTTCAAATAGTTATAACAATTTGAATAATTATTTATTTCACATTTTTATGAGCATTTGTTTTGTCATAAAACAATTGTTTCTATTGATATAGTTTTATTTAGAATAAAATAATGCTATTTATTAATATTTTAAAAATTAATAAGTAATGAATTTAAAAAATGAATCTGTTGGCTTGACCAGTGCAAATAGTTATAACTATTTGAACAACTATTTATTTTAAATCGTTATGACCTTTTGTTTGTCACAAGACAATTGTTTCTATTCGTACTAGCTTATTTCGAATAGCATAATTCTAATTTATTAATATTTCAAAAATTTATAAGTAAGAGATTTAAAAACTAAATCTATTTATTGAACAAGTTCAAATAGTTATGATTATTTGAATAATTACCTATTTCAAATTGCTTTAACATTTTGTTTTGTCATAAAATAATTTTTTCTATTCATACAAGCTTATTTCAATTAAAATAATACAAATTTATTAATATTCATACAATTAATAAATAAAAGATTTAAAAATAACTACATTTACCAAATAAATTCAAATAGTTGTGCTATTTAAATAAATATTTATTTCAAATTATTATGACTTTTTGTTTTGTCATAAAACAATTGTTTTTGTTCATATAAGCTTATTCGAATTAAAATAATATTAATTTATTAACATTTTGACAATTAATAAGTAACAGATTTAAAAATAAATATGTTTATTAAACAAGTTTAAATAGTCATAACTATTTAAATAATTATCTATTTCAAATTGTTGTGATCTTTTATTTCATCATAAAACAATTATATCAGTTCATATAGGCTTATTCAAAATAAAATAATATTATTTTATTAATATTCCAAAAATTAATGAGTAAGTGATTTAAAAAATAAATTTATTTACCAAGCAAGTTCAAATAGTTATGACTATCTAAATAATTATCTATCTCAAATAATTATGACATTTTGTTTTATCATAAACCAATTGTTTCGTTCATACAAACATATTCAAAATAAATATTACTAGTTTATTAATATTCCAAAAATTAATATGTAAAAAATTTAAAAAATAAATCTGTTTACCAAGCAAGTTCAAATAATTATGCTTGTTTGAATAATTATTTATTTCAAATAGTTATGATCCTTTGTTTTATCATAAAACAATTGTCTCTATTCATGCAAGTTTATTTAGAATAAAATAATACTAATTTATTAATATTTTGAAAATTAATATGTAAGAGATTTAAAAAATAAATTTATTTACTGAACAAGTTCAAATAGTCATGTCTATATGAACAATTATCTATTTCAAATCATTATGACCTTTTGTTTTGTCATAAAATAATTGCTTCTATTCATGCAAAATTATTCAAAATAAAATAATACCAATTTATTAATATTTTGAAAATTAATAAGAGATTTAAAAACTAAATATGTTTACCGAAACAGCTTAAATAGTTATTATTATTTGAATAATTATCTATCTAAAATCGTTATCATATTTATTTTGTTATAAAACAATTATTTCTTTTCATACAAGCTTATTCGGATTAAAATAATACTAATTTAATAATATTCCAAAAATTAATAAGAGCTTTGAAAAATAAATGTGTTTGCTAAACCAGTTTAAATAGTTAAGACTATTATAATAATTATGTACTTCAAATTGTTATGACCTTTTGTTTAGTCATAAAACAATTATTTCAGTTCATACAATCTTATTCAAAATAAAATAATAGTAATTTATTAACATTCAAAAAATTAATGAGCAAAAGATTTAAAAAATATAAATCTATTTATCAAATATGTTCAAATAGATTTGACTACTTGAACAATTATCTATTTAAAGTCATTATGATCTTTTGTTTTGTTATAAAATAATTGTTTCATTTCATAAAAACTTATTAGAAATAAAATAACACTACTTTATTAATATTTCAAAAATTAATAAACAAGAGATTTATAACTAAAGTTGTTTTCTAAACTAGTTTAAATAGTTAGGACTATTGGAACAAATATCAATATCAAATCATTATGATCTTTGTTTCCTCATAAAGCAATCATTTTTTATCATACAAGCTTATTTGAACAAAAATAATACTAATTTAATAATATTCCAAAACTCAATGAAAGATTTAAAAAATAAATGTATTTATTGAACCAGTTCAAATAGTTAGGACTATTAGAATAATTATCTATTTCAAATAGTTCTGACATTTTCTTTAGTCTTATAATAATTGTTTCAATTCATACACGCTTATTCGAAATAAAATAATACTAATTTATTAACATTCCAAAAATTAATAAGCAAGATATTTGAAAAGATAAATGTGTTTATTGAACAAGTTCAAAGAGTTATGACTATTTGAACAATTATCGATTTAAATTTGTTAAGACCTTTTGTTTTTTCATAAAACAATTGTTTTAGTTCCGAAAAGCTTATTCAAAAGAAAATAATACTATTTTATTATTATTTCGAAAGTTAATAATTAAGAGATTTAAAAAATAAATTAGTTTATTGAATAAGTTCAAATAATTATGGCCATTTGACCAACTATTTATTTCAAATTATTATTACCTTTTATCTATCATAAAGCAATTATTTTTCAAAAAAAAAAATTGTTTACCGAACCAGTTCAAATAGTCATGACTATTTGAACAATTATCTATTTCAAATTGTTATAACATTTTATTTTATAATAAAACAATTGTTTCTATCCATACAAGCTTATTTAGAATAAAATAATACTAATTTAGTAATATTCTAAAAATTAATAACTAATAGATATAAAAAATAAATCCATTTACCGAACCAATTCAAACAGTTAAGACTATATGAACAATTATTTATCTTAAATTGTTCTGACCTTTTGTTTTGTCATAAAACAATTATTTTAGCTCATAGAAACTCATCCAAAATAAAGTAAAACTAATTTATTAGTATTTGAAAAATTTATAAGAGATTTAGAAAATAATTTTATTTACTGAACTAGTTCAAATAATTATATCTATTTAAACAATTATCTATTTCAAATAATTATTAGTTTTTATTTTGTAATAAAACAATATTGTTTGTTAATATAAGTTTGTTCAAAATAAAATAGCACTAATTTATTAATATTTATTAAACCAGTTCAAATAGTTATAACTATTTGAGCAATTATTTATTTCAAATTGTTATGACTTTTTGGTCTATTATAAAGCAATAGTCTTTGTTCATACAAGCTTATTCGGATTAAAATAATACTAATTTATTAATATTTCAACAATTAATAAGTAAAATATTTAAAACATAAATATGCTTATCAAACTAGATCAAATAGTCATGACTATTTGAATAATTATCTATTCAAATCGTTATGACCTTTTATTTTATTATAAAAAAATCATTTCGATTCATATAAGCTTATTCAAAATAAAATAATACTAAGTTATCAATATTCTGAAAATTAATAATTAAGAGATTTAAAAAATGAATATGTTTAATGAATAAATTTAAATTATTATGGCTATTTGAATAATTATCTATTTGAAATCACTATAACTTTTTGTTTTGTCATAAAATGATTTTTTTTTCTATTCATACAAGCTTATTTTGAATAAAATAATACAAATTTATTAATATTAAGACAATTAATAAGTAACAGATCTAACAAATAAATCTATTTACCAAACAAGTTCAAATCTTTATGACTATTTGAACAATTATTTATTTCTAATTGTTATGACCTTTTGTTTTGTCATAAAGCAATTGTTTCTATTCATACAAGCTTATTCGGATTAAAAAAATTAATTTATTAATATTTCGACAAATAATAAGTAAAAGATTTAAAAAATAAATATATTTATCGAACAAGTTCAAATGGTCATGACTATTTGAATAATTAATTATTTCAAATCAATGTGACCCTTTTTTTTGTAATAAAACAATTGTTTTAGTTCATATAAGCTTATTTGAAATAAAATAGTACTAATTTATTAATATTCTAAAAATTAATGAGTAAGAGAATTAAAAAATTAATTTATTTACCAAACATGTTCAAATACTTATGCTATCTGAATAATTATCTATTTCAAAACATTATGACTTTTTATTTTGTCATAAAACAATTGGTTCTATTCATGCAAGCTTATTTCGAATAAAATAATATAAATTTATTTATATTTAAAAAATTAATAAGTAAAAATTTAAAAAATAAATATGTTTTCTAAACACATTCAAATAGTTATGACTATTTAAACAATTATCTATTTCAAATTGTTATGACCTTTTGTTTTGTCATAAACCAATTGTTTCTATTCACAGAAGCTTATTTATAATAAAATAATATTAATTTATTAAATTTTCAAAAAATAATAAGTAAAAGATTTAAAAAATAAATTTGTTTACTGAGCAAGTTTGAATAGTTATGACCCTTCGAATAATTATTTATTTCAAATCATTTTGATCTTTTGTTTTGTCATAAAACAATTGTTTCTGTTCATACAATTTTATTTGCAATAAAATAATACTAATTTATTAATATTCTAAAATTAATAAGTTAGAGATTTAAAAAATAAATCTACTTACTAAACAAGTTCAAATAGTTATGTCTATTTGAATTGTTATCTATTTCAAATCATTATGATATTTTGTTTGTTGTAAAATGATTGTTTCTATTCATATAAAATTATTAAGAATAAAATAATACTAATTTATTAATATTTCAAAAATTAATAAGAGATTTAAGAATTAAATCTGTTTATCAAACCAATTCAAATACTTATGACTATTTGAACAATTATCTATCTCAAATCATTATGATCTTTGTTTTGTAATAAAACAATTGCTTCTGTTCATACAAACTTATTTGAAGTAAAATATTGCTAAATTAATAATATTCCAAAAATTAATAAGAACTTTGAAAAATAAATGCGTTAATTGAACCAGTTCAAATAATTAAGATTATTAGAACAATTATCAATTTCAATTTGTTCCTACCTTTTATTTAGTCATAAAACAATTATTTTAGTTCATACAAGCTTATTTAGAATAAAATAATAGTAATTTATTAACTTTCAAAAGATTAATGAGCTAAAGATTTAAATAAAATAAATCTATTTATCAAACAAGTTCAAATAGATTTGACTTTTTGAACAATTATCTATTTAAAGTTGTCATGACCTTTTGTTTTGTCATAAAACAATTGTTTCATTTCATAAAAACTTATTCAAAATAAAATAATACTACTTTATTAATATTTCAAAAATTAATAAGCAAGAGATTTAAAACTAAAGTTGTTTTTTGAACTAGTTCAAATAGTTATGACTATTTGAACAAATATCAATCTCAAATCAATATGATCTTTGTTTTCTTATAAAATAATTGTTTCTGATCATACAAGCTTATTTGAATAAAAATAATATTAATTTAATAACATTTCAAAAAATAGTGAAAGATTTAAAAAATAAATGTATTTGCTAAACGAGTTCAAATAGTTATGACTATTAGAACAATTATCTATTTCAAATCATTTTAACCTTTTATTAATATTAGAAAATTAATCAGTATGAGATTTAAAAAAGAAAACTGTTTACCAAACCAATTCAAATAGTTTTGACTATCTGAATAATTTTCTATTTCAATTTGTTATAACATTTTATTTTGTCATCAAACAATTAGTTCTATTCGTACTATTTTATTCAGAATAAAATAATACTAATGTAATAATATTCCAACACTTAATAACTAAGAAAACTAAAAAATAAAATTTAATTATCGAACCATTTCAAATAGTAAGACTACATGAACGATTATCTTATTTCAAATCATTATGACCTTTTGTTTTGTCATAAAATAATTGTTTTTAAACATACATGGTTATTCAAAATAAAATAATATCAATTTATTAATATTTCAAAAATTAATAAGTAAAAGATTTTAAAAATAAATATGTTTACCGGACCAATTCAAATAATTATTACTATTTGAGTAGTTATCAATCTCAAATCATTAAGATCTTTGTTTTGTCATAAAACAATTGTTTCTGATCATAGAGCTTATTTGGTTAAAAATACTACTAATTTAATAATATTCCAAAAATTAATAAGTAAGAGATTTAAAAAATAAATATGTTTGTCTATTTCAAATCGTTACTACCTTTTGTTTGGTCATATAACAATTGTTTTTTATTATACAAGTTTATTTAGAATAAAATAATAGTATTTTATTAATCTCTCAAAAATTAATAAGTAAGAGATTTAAAAAATAAATCTATTTACTAAACCAATTTAAATAATTATGACTATTTGAATAGTTGTATACTTCAAATAGTATAACCTTTTATTTTATCATAAAACAATTATTTCTGTTCATAAAGCTTATTCAAAATAAAATAATACTAATATAAAAATATTCCAAAAATTAATAATTGAGAGATTTAAAAAAATAAATTTGTTTGCTAAACTAATTTAAATAGTTAAGACTATATGAACCATTATTTATTTCAAATCATTTTTTTTTCATAAAAAAAATTTTAAATTCACACTAACTTATTCAAAATAAAATAAAATGAATTTATTCATACTAAAAAGATTAATATGTAATAGGTTAAAAAATAATTCTATTTACCTAACCAATTCAAATAATTATAACTATTTGAACAATTATTTTTGCAAATAGCTATGACCTTTTGTTTGTCATAAAAAAATATTTTTGTTCATATAAGTTTGTTCAAAATAAAAAAATACTAATCTATTAATATTTTAAAATTAATAAGAGATTTAAAAAATAAATCTGTTCATCAAATCAGTTTAAATAGTTATGACTATTTGAGCAATTATTTATTTCAAATTGTTATGACTTTTATTTTCTATTATAAAATAATAGTTTTTGTTCATACATGCTTATTCGATTAAAATAATACCATTTTATTAATATTTCAACAATTAATAAGTAAAAAATTTTAAAAATAAATATGCTTACTGAACTAAATCAAATAGTCATGACTATTTGAATAATTATCTATTTCAAATCGTTATGACCTTTTGTTTTGTCATAAAAAAATCATTTCAGTTCATATAAGCTTATTCAAAATAAAATAATACTAAGTTATTAATATTCTAAAAATTAATAATTAAGATATTTAAAAAATAAATCTATTTAATGAATAAGTTTAAATAATTATGACTATTTGAGCAATTATCTATTTGAAATTGCTATTACCTTTTGTTTTGTCATAAAATGATTTTTTTCTATTCATATAAACTTATTTTGAATGAAATAATATAAATTTATTAATATTAAGACAATTAATAAGTAAAAGATCTAAAAAATAAATCTGTTTACCAAACAAGTTCAAATCTTTACGATTATTTGAAAAATTATTTATTTCAAATTTTTATGACCTTTTGTTTTGTCATAAAACAATTGTTTCTATTCATACAAGCTTATTTGGATTAAAAAATATTAATTTATTAATATTTTGACAAATAATAATTAAAATATTTAAAAAAATAAATATGTTTATCAAACAAATTCAAATAGTCATGAGTATCTGAATAATTAATTATTTCAAATCATTTTGACCTTTTTTTTAATAAAACAATTGTTTCAGTTCATATAAGCTTATTTGAAATAAAATAACACTAATTTATTAATATTATAAAAATTAATGAGTAAGAGAATTAATAAATTAATCTATTTATGGAACATGTTCAAATAGTTATGACTATCTGAATAATTATCTATTTCAAAACATTATGACCTTTTGTTTTATCATAAAAAAAATTGATTTTATTCATGCAAGTTTATTTCAAATAAAATAATATAAATTTATTAATATTCTAATAGTTAATAAGTAAAAATTTTAAAAATAAATATGTTTTCTAAACACGTTCAAATAGTTATAACTATTTGAATAATTATCTATTTTAAATTTTTATGACCTTTTGTTTTGCCATAAACCAATTGTTTCTATTCATAAAAGCTTATATAGAATAAAATAATACTAATTTATTAAAATTCCAAAAATTAATAAGTAAAAGATTTAAAAAATATATCTATTTATCGAGCAAGTTCAAATAGTATGACCCTTTGAACAATTATTTATTTCAAATCGTTTTGTTTTATCATAAAACAATTGTTTCTATTCATACAATTTTATTTGAAATAAAACAATACTAATTTATTAATATTCTAAAAATTAATAGGTTGGAGATTTAAAAAATAATTTTGTTTACCGAACAAGTTTAAATAGTCATGTCTATTTGAATTATTATCTATTTCAAATCATTATGACATTTTGTTTTGTCATAAAATGATTGTTTCTATTCATACAAAATTATTTAGAATAAAATAATACTAATTTATTAGTATTTCAAAAATTAATAAGAGATTTAAGAATTAAATCTATTTATCGAACCAATTCAAATACTTACGGCTATTTGAACAATTATCTATCTTAAATTGTTATGATATTTATTTTGTAATAAAACAACTACTTCTGTTCATACAAACTTAGTCAGAGTAAAATATTGCTAAATTAATAATATTCTAGAAAAAAAAAGAGATTTAAAAAATAAATTTATTTACCGAACTAATTCAAATAGTTAAGACTATTAGAACAATTATCTATTTCAAATCGTTCTTATCTTTTGTTTAGTCATAAAATAATTGTTTTAGTTCATACATGCTTATTCAAAATAAAATAATACTAATTTATTAACATTCAAAAAATTAATAAACAAGAAATTTAAAAAAATAAATATGTTTATTGAACAATTTCAAATTGTCATAACTATTTAAACAATTATCTATTTAGAATAATATGACCTTTTGTTTTATCATAAAACAATTGTCTTAGTTCATAAAAGCTTATCTGAAATAAAATAATATTACTTTATTAATATTTCAAAAACCAATAAGTTAAAGGTTTAAAAAATAAGTCAGTTTATCAAATTGGTTTAAATCATTATGGTCACTTGAATAATTATCTATTTCAAATTGTTACAAACTTTTGTTTTGTCATAAAAAAATTTTTTTTCATCATATAAGCCTATTCAAAATAAAAAAAAATTAATTTATTAATATTTCAAAAATTAATAAGTAGGAGGTTTAAAAAATAATTTTGTTTACCGAACTAGTTTCTATTTGAGCAATTATCTATTTCAAATCGTTATAACCTTTTGTTTTGTTATAAAATAATTGTTTTAGTTCATATAAGCTTATTTGGATAAAATAATACTAATTTAATATTATTTTGAAAATTGATTACAAGGAGATTCAAAAAAATAAACCTATGTGCTAAAACAATTCAAACAATTAAGACTATATGAACAATTATTTGTTTATTAAAAATTATGGCCTTTTGTTTAGTCATATAACAATTGCTTTTCATCATTCCAGCTTATTCAGAATAAAATAATATTAATTTATTAATCTTTCAAAAATTAACAAGAGATTTAAAAAATAAATATATGACTATTTGAACAATTGTAACTTCAAATTGTTATAGCCTTTTGTTCTATCATAAAAAATTTATTTTTGTTCATACAAGTTTATTCAGAATAAAATAATACTAATCTAACAAAAATTAATAACTAAGAAAATTAAAAAATAAATTTATTTGCTGAACTAGTTTAAATATTTAAAGACTACATGAATAATTATCTATTTCAAATCATTATAAGCTTTTGTTTTGTCATAAAAATAAGTTTTGTGAATTCATACTAGCTTATTTGAAATTAAAAAAATGAATTTATTAATATTTCAAAAATTAATAAGCAAGAGATTTAAAAAAAAATTTTGTTTACCTAACCGGTTCAAATAATTAAGATTATTTGAACAATTATCTATTTCAAATCATTATGACCTTTTGTTTTGTCATAAAATAAATGTTTTTGTTCATATAAGTGTGTTTGGAATAAAGTAATATTAATCTATTAATATATCAAAATTAAATAAGAGATTTAAAAAATAAATCTATTTATCAAACAAGTTCAAAATAGTTTTGACTATTTGAGCAATTATTTATTCAAATCATTATGACTTTTTGTTTTGTTATAAAACAATTGTTTCTATTCATACAAGCTTATTCGAGTTAAAATAATACTAATTTATTAATATTTCGACAATTGATAAGTAATTAATTTAAAAAGTAGATATGTTTACTGAACTAGATCAAATAGTCATGACTATTTGGAATAATTATCTATTTAAATCGTTATGACATTTTGTTTTGTCTTAAAAAATTATTTCAGTTCATGTAAGTTTATTCAAAATAAAATAATATTAAGTTATTAATATTATGAAAATTAATAATTAAGAGATTTAAAAAATGAATCTGTTTGTCGAACAAGTTTAAATAATTTTGACTATTTCAACAATTATCTATTCGAAATTATTATAACCTTTTGTTTTATCATAAAATGATTTTTCTGTTCATACAAGTTTATTTTGAATAAAATAATATAAATTTATTAATATTAAGACAATTAATAAGTAAAAGATTTAAAAAATAGATCTAGTTATCAAACAATTTCAAATCTTTATGACTATTTGAAAAATTATTTATTTGAAATTGGTATGACCTTTTGTTTTGTCATAAAATAATTATTTTTGTCATACATGTTTATTCCGATTCACAAAATATTTATTTTTTAATATTTCAACAATTAATAGTAGAACATTTAAAAAACAAATATGTTTTCCAAACAAGTTCAACTAGAAAAAGAATTAAAAAAGGAATCTTGTTACCGAACATGTTTAAATAGTTATGACTATATGAATTATTATCTATTTCAAATCATTGTGACCTTTTGTTTTGTAATAAAACAATTGCTTTAGTTCATATAAGATTATTTGAAATAAAATAATACTAATTTATTAATATTCTAGAAATTAATGAGAAAGAGAATTAAAAAATGAATCTTGTTACCGAATATGTTCAAATAGTTATGACTATTTGAACAATTATCTATTTTAAAACATTATGACATTTTGTTTTCTCATAAAACATTTGGTTCTACTCATGCAAGCTTATTTCGAATAAAATAATAAAAATTTATTAATATTTCAAAAATAAATGAGTAAAAATTTAAAAATAAATATATTTTTTGAACACTTTCAAATAGTTATGACTATTTGAATAATTATCTATTTCAAATCGTTATGACCTTTTGTTTGGTCATAAACCAATCGTTTCTATTCATAAAGCTTATTTAAAATAAAATAATACTAACTTATTAAAATTCCAAAAATTAATAAGTAAAAGATTTAAAAAATAAATCTGTTTATTGGGCGAGTCCAAATAGTTATGACTATTTGAACAATTATTTATTTCAAATCGTTATAATCTTTTGTTTTATTATAAAACAATTGTTTCTATTCATACAAGTTTATTTGAAATAAAATAATACTAATTTATTAATATTCTAAAAATTAATAAGTTGGAGATTTAAAAAATAAATTTGTTTACCAAACAAGCTCAAATAGTAATATCCATTTGAACTATTATCTCTATCAAATTGTTATGACATTTTTTTTGTCGTAAAACAATTGTTTCTATTCATACAAAATTATTCAGAATAAAATAATTTTAATTTATTAGTATTTCAAAAATTAATAAAAGATTTAAAAACTTAATCTATATATCAAACCAATTCAAATAATTATGATTTTTTTGAACAATTATCTATCTCAAATCATTATGATATTTGTTTTGTCATAAAGCAATTGCTTTTATTCATACAAGCTTATTTGGAGTAAAATATTGATAAATTAATAATATTCTAAAAATTAATAAGAGATTTAAAAAATAAATGTATTTGTCAAACCAATTCAAATAGTTAAGAATATTAGAACAATTATTTATTTCAAATTGTTTTGACCTTTTGCTTGTCATAAAATATTATTTTTAATTCATACATGCTTATTCAAAATAAAATAATACTAATTTATTAGCATTTAGAAAATTAATAAACAACAAATTTTAAAAAATAAATTTGTTTTTTGAACAAGTTCAAATAGTTATGACTATTTGAACAATTATCTATTTAAAATAAATATGACATTTTGTTTTATCATAAAACAATTGTTTCAATTCATAAAAGCTTATCTAGAATAAAATAATATTACTTTATTAATACTTCAAATTTTGATATATTAGAGATTTAAAAAATACATTGAATTCGTTCAAATAATTATGGCCATTTGAATAATTATCTATTTCAAATCATTACAAGCTTTTATTTTTTCATAAAACAATTGTTTTTCATCATACAAGCTTATTTGGAATAAAATAATATTAATTTATTAAAATTTCAAAAATTAATAAGAAGGAGATTTAAAAAATAAATTTGTTTATTGAATTGATTCCTATTTAGATAATTATCTATTTTAAATTGTTATAACCTTTTGTTCTATTGTAAAATTATTGTTTCAGTTCATATAAGCTTATTTGGAATAAAATAATACTCATTTAATATATTCCAAAAACTAATAACTAAGAGGTTTAAAAAATAAATCTATTTGCCAAAGTAATTAAAATAGTTAAGACTATATGAATAATTATCTCTTTGAAATCGTTATGACCATTTGTTTTATCATAAAACAATTGTTTCAGTTCATAGAAGCTTATTCAAATAAAATAATACTAATTTATTAATATTCTAAAAATTAATAAGTTATTTAACAAGTGAATCTATTTATCGAATCAGTTCAAATAATTATGGCTACGTCAACAATTATCTATTTCAAATTGTTATTACCTTTTGTTTTGTCATATAACAATTGTGTTTGAACATTCAATTTTATTCGAAATAAAATAATACTAATTTATTAATCTTTCAAAAATTAATAAGAGATTTAAAAAATAAATTTGTTTATAATCTAGTTGAAATAGCAATAACTATTTGAACAATTGTAAACGTCAAATTGTTATAATCTTTTGTTTGTCCTAAAACAATTATTTTTGTTCATGTAGACACCCAATTTGGTCCAGGCCCGGATCAATTGGGTCTGGTCCAAATGGGTAAGTCTATATATATATATATATATATATATATATATTTCTTTTTTCTCTTCATTTATTTTATTTTTTGTATTTTATATTTATTTATTTTATTATTATTATTTTATATTTTTTTTCTCTTTTCTTTTATTATTTTTTTTATCTTGGGTATTTATGTATTTATTAATATGTATATACCTTTATTATTTTTTTCCTGTTAATATTTATGTATTATCTGTTATTTAATTTTAATTTACCTATTAATTTCTCTGATTTATCTTATTTATTTTCGTTTGATTTTTTTCTTTTATTTTTTTGATTTATTTGGCTGGAAATTGGATTGGGATTTAATCAGAAGAGTCCATGTTGGATTCAATGATTGAATCTCGATCCAAAGAGGAATTGGGATTGATAAAAAATTCTTCTGATCAATCCCTATAAAAGGGACCTTCTGAAACAGAACAAAACACACAGAACAGTAAAACAGTGAGCAAAAGCTACTGATTGAGAGAAAAAGGGCGGATAAAAAATTATAGGAGGCTAAGAAAAGATTTAGAAGTGTTCTAGGAATTAGCAAAATTTTTTTGGAGATTTTTTTCTGGGAATTTTTGGAAAATTCCAGATTTCGATTGAATTTTTCGGTGAAAATTAAATTTTTCGACAAAAATTTTGGCCAAGTTTGAAGTTTTCGGCCAGCTGCCCAGTTTTCGGTGAAGGATCCCAGAAACCGACCAACTTTTCGGTGAACTTCCGACCTAAAAATTCCAGAATCCAGTGAATATTCAATCGGAGTTCTTCGGCCTTTTTAAAGAGAAGCGAGAGAAAAAGGAAGGAAGAAAGAGAGAGAGGAGAAGCTTTTTACCGAAAAACAAAGGAAATAGCCTTATATACCCTTCCAAAACGACGTCGTTTTTGCCTTAAGTGACCTAGAGGATCCGCGCGTTTTGTTGAGATCCGACCCGACCCGAGCGTCGACCCGTTTCCTGACCCGCGCGTGTCTCGCCCCCTCCGAGCCGATAGCCGAGCCGAGCCGACGTCCCAAGCCGCTTCTCCGAGTCATTTCTCTTCCTTGAGCCGAGCCGAGCCGAGCCGTACTCCGAGCCGCTCCAGGTTTTTTTTTTCTTTCTTTTTTTAATATTTATTTATTTATTTTTATTTATTAAATTAAGATTATTTAATATTCTTTTATCTTTATTTTATTTTTATTTTTATTTTACTTTTTTTATTTATTTTCACTTTTATTTTTTTTATTAATTTATTTAAATAAAATCCAAAAAATATATAAAATTTCAAAAAAAGGGTTTTTGAGGAAAAGTTGAAAGTATCAATTTTCCTTGAAAATCAAAGTTTCCAAAAAATATTTTTGGGGAAAAGTTGAAAGTATCAATTTTCCTTAAAAAATTCAAAAGGGTTTGAGAAATTGAAATTTCTTAAAAAATTAAAAAAATTTTGAGGAAAAGTTGAAAGTATCAATTTTCTTTAAAAATAAATTTTCAAAAAAAATAAATTTTTGAGGAAAAGTTGAAAGTATAAATTTTCCTCGAAATTAAAGTTTCAAAAAAAAATATATTTTTGGGGAAAAGTTGAAAGTATCAATTTTTCTTAAAAATAAATTTTCAAAAAAAATTAAATTTTGAGGAAAAGTTGAAAGTATCAATTTTCCCTGCATAAGAATAATCATTCTTTTCTTTTATTTTTTTTTCTTTAAATAATCCGATGATGGAGCCTCTGCAATTGAAACAATAGTTTTTCTTGCATACTCTTGAGGTGAGGGAATTTTCTTAATTTTCTGCTAAAAGTATTAGAGTCAATTGAGAATAATTTTCAATAATTAATTACTTGGTAAAATTTTAAGGCTCATTGGATAACACAAATTTAAGCTGGTACCATCTTTTGATGGGCGTTGTGAGGGTGCTATAACCTTCCTCACACGTAACCGAACTCCCGAACCCTATTCTGGCTAGTAGATCTGAACCTATTCTTTTAAGGACCTTTAAACTTAGGTGTTCCCCGAAAGGATAGATTCTTTAGGTAGCCAATCGCACCTAGATAAAAAAGATTGGTGGCAACTTCCTTAAGTCAATGTCTAGTGATAGATCTCCGGATCTAGACGTTATGACAGCTTGGTGACTCCACTGGGGACTTTGAGAGTCAGGCCAGCAAATAATTTGTGTTGTCCAAAAGCCTAATAAAATTGAATCTTTTTGTATATATGTGTTGTTATTCATTCATGTTTATTTACCTTGTTAATTATGTCATTCATATGCATGTGCATAACATAAGCTCTACACTCGAGCTCCGTCCCTCTAGGAGGGAGTAAAGTACCTATTGCTTTCGTGAGGTCTAATGCCTCCGTAATGGCTAGTGAAATACTCCCACTCAAATTGAACCTTTTTCACTTGTAGCCTGTAATGGGTGAGGATTAGGGTGCCTTACTAGTCTGTGATGGACAAAGATGTAAGGAGCAATTTGAGAACCTTTAGACTTTGACCTTAAACCACATATAGTGAGCTTTAAGAATGCCTAAACCTAGGATAGAGCCCTTTCTACCCAATGATAGATATGCCCTGAAATTAAGACACAAAAAGGGTGTTTATCTAATCATTTTAATTGTTTAACTTTGTGCATCATTTTCATTATCATATGTAACATTGTGCATCAGCATCACTTTCATTTCATCCGTGGAACTAACTATGTTGTTTGTCTGATTGTATGCATCTGTATTACTTTCATGATCATGTTTTAACACAATCATTTGCATCCATTTCATATTAGATTTCATTCAAAAAAATATACATTTCATTCGTGCATCAAAGCATCATACATAAAGCATAGCATAACATTTCTAATCATAATTGTGGTGCTAAAGGTTCAAGGATGGCTCCATCTAGTGAGAACCCTGCCCATCAATACAACACAAGATCCAGAGCCAGACAAATGGAGCAAAAAAATTCTCACAGATTTGAAAAGATAGAAAAAGCACAGGAAAAGATCGAAAGTGAGTTAAGTAAGATTCTGGATACTCTTAATAAGCTGAATAAGGGAAAAAGAGTTGAAGAAGATACAAGCCAACAAGTTCCCTTGTTGCAAGAAGTGGCTGACCCTTTATATCCTTCAGGTTTTGGCCCACCTCAAGCCCAGTCTACTCAAGAGGTTCCACCGCAACACTTCACATATCCAACATATCCTAGAATACCGTCAGCTTCCAACCCAGAGCATTATAATAGCTATGTAAATCCTGTCTTTACTGAAAAGGCAGTAGAACCAATTCCTGATCTAGATGATCTAAAAAAAAAAGGAGAAAGAAAAGATAAAAGTGGAAACTCAAGAAAGCTCCAAGATTAGTATGTTAGAGCAAAGGCTACGGGCTGTGGAAGGATTTGGTTTTTATGGGTCAGTTGATGCTGTTGGACTCTGCCTAGTCCCTGATGTAGTCATTCTTCATAAGTTCAAAGTACCAAAATTTGAAAAATATGATGGTACGAAGTGCCCCAGAACTCACATCACCATGTATTATCGGAAGATGGTAGCTCATGCTCATAATGAAAAACTCTTAATGCATGTCTTTTAGGATAGCCTTACTGGCTCTGCGGCCAGATGGTATGTTCAGCTGGACAGAACTCGCATTCACTCTTGGAGCGATATGGCACATGACTTCATTAGTCAATATCGACATATTATCGATTTGGCCCCTGATCGTTTGTCTTTACAGAATCTAGAAAAAAAGGCAAACGAGTCTTTTAAAGAGTATGCCCAGAGGTGGAGGGATGTTGCTTCTCAAGTACAACCTTCTTTGACTGAGAAAGAAACTACAGTGTTATTTGCCAGCACTTTGAAGTCTCCCTATTATGAAAAGATGATAGGAAATGCAACAAAGAATTTCGTCGACATGGTAATCTCTGGAGAAATTATTGAAAGTGCCATAAAAAATGGCAAATTGAAAGGAGGAGAAACCAAGAAGGCATCAGAAAAGAAAGAAGCTCAAGCTCAAGCTGTGAGCTTTGATAGACAACAATTTAGGGGTTATCAACCCTATCCACCCTAAGGTTACTCTCCATACTATCATACTATGAATAATGCCTCATCCTACCCATACCAGCTAGCTCCACAACCACCTTATTCATCCACATACCAATCAATTTTTAGCCCTCAAGATCTTACATATAGTCTTAACATTCAAGCTTCTGCAAGAACCCAAATTCGCCCCATTAACCCAGCAAGTGGTTCACGAGAACAACGCAATACTCAAGAAAAACCTGTATTTGATCCAATCCCTATGACTTATACAAAGTTATATCGAGAACTCTATAATAGCCATTTGATTGCCTCCAGCCATGTGGAGCCGCTTAAATCACCCTATCCAAAGTGGTATGATCCTACAGCCTGCTGCGACTACCATTATGGAATTATTGGCCATTCTACTAAAAATTGCACTGCTTTAAAGCATAAGGTTCAATGGTTGATCAATGATGGAATGGTAAGTTTTAATCAAGAAAAAGTAACAACACCTAATGTTAACGTTCTGAGTGAAAGTCAAGAACAGAAAGGATCTGGAGAGTCACAATAAATTGAGGGGCAAAATGTCAATAGAGATACTTCACCTGATCATATAGGGGGATAATTTTTAAGAATGGAGATAAGTCTGGTTGAAGGTTTTTTTTTTTTGTCATTTTAAGATTTCTTTTCGAGTAATGTTAGATTTCTTTTTTGCAATATGATTTCAGTTGTTATCATTTTAATAAGGGCAAGTTAATGCATTTCATTACATTTTCTCTTTCACTCGACCATTATTCCATGCCCTGTTACCTTTCATAACTTTATATTCCCATTCTTAAATTTCAGATGGTGAATATTTAGACAATGATAACAATAATTTGGGATTTAATTTTGAGAACTCATCCATATTAATATGAGGAGATCATTTAACCAAAAAGTAAGCAGTTACTAGAGGTGAAATGATATGTCTTGAAGATGTGCAATCTTTTATACAGGTTCATGAGTTTTGTTCGATAGATGATCAAGAAAAGCATTCACAATTGAGATGAAAAAATGGCCATCTTTCTTTTATCATTCGAAAAACCATTTATTGTTACCCCTTTGAGCCTATTATGATTTCTTTTTCTAAAAAACCCTAACCAAGGATCACCCTTTACACTGGGGGGTAATTTTTGAAAAAAATTTCACAAAAGGTCTCAAAAATGAAAAAAAAAGAAAAGAAAAAGAAAAAAATAAATGCCACACATGACTTGGGGCAAAGTAATGAGAATCCTTTGTATGAGGAAAAAAAAAGTAATGAAACGATGTGGGGCAAAATGCCAAGTTGTTTCAAATGATCCTTTGGTTTTGAACCTTTTTAATACATGTTTTGAGCCTATTATATCCATTTTTTATGACCCTTCACCTTGGCCTACATTACAACCTTGAAAAGTCCATTTGGATCAAGTGTGAATACTCAACTTGGAGGATCATATGTTGAACGAAGGTATACTCATGATGAAGTAATGGAATCATGCTACATTGCTCTAAAGTTTGATGTATGAAAGATATCAACAATGGATGAAAAATGAGAAAAAAGAAAAAAAAAGATGATGAAAAAAAAAAGAATGAAAGAATGAAAAAATGAGAAAATGAAAAAAAGAGATTCAAATTGAAAACCTGAAAGGGTGATTTTGGTAAAGAAAGATCCAGGTCAAATGGCTCACATGAATGGAAGATCAAAGACATTTGAAGATCCCTCAAAGACTGGGGCAAAGTTCGCCAAGCTCAAGATAACTTCAATAGTAAATGGAATGAGTTTTTTTAAAAAAAATCCTAGATTAATGTTGAGAATTGTCTGAATATTCATCATTTGGACATACCATTCATCCCAATGACATGTATCCAATTTATTTCCTTTCCCATTTATTTTGTACCAAAATAGATCTTCATTGATTATCTTTACCATAATTCACCTTGTGTTCTCTTATTGTTACACCCCCAGAATGAATTGAGAAAATGCTTGATTGCATTGTATTTGTCAAGATTTGAAATGATAATGAATGAATGAATATGTGTTTAAAAGAATCTTGCATTCATTTGAAAAGAAATCTAAGATGATAGTGGTAACAAAATGAAAAAAGGGTAGAAACCTAAAAGAGATGATTTGGAAAGATATATGATGTGATCAAATGAAGAATATAATGGGGCATATCTTGAAAAGTGGTATAACCAAGTGATGAGTACAAGGATGAATTTATCGATATGACTTGCAAGTTATGATTGAATGATGAGAACAATCAGTGGACAAAGTTTGTTTTGGAATGGTTAATGCTGAGACACCTATGAGTGATGACCCAGTGATGGTGGATGAAACTTGTTTTGAAATTTGTTAGTACTGAGAAATTCATTGAATGATGGTCAAGTGGTGATTGATTGATGAAGCTTATTCCAAAGTATTGAAAAACTGAACAAGGAAGAATGTGAGTGGAAAAGACAATTAAAAGCTACACTGGCTTGATCTTAGAAGAACAGTGTAATTAGATCTTTGAAGAATCAAAAGGCTTGATGCTCAAGAAAAAGCTTGAGAAACTTGAGTACCATACATTGAATAGGAATTAATTGGCCAACATCTACATAGCATGCATTGAAATTCATATGCATCGCGTAGTATACACTACTTTCAGGAAAGTATAGTGTATAAATTCAAGAAGTAGGGGTGTTCCAACATCCCACATAGAGAAGATAGATATGAAGATATTTTATAAATTTGAGAAGAAACTTGTCAGGTAAGTTCCTAATCCTTGAAATAGGATGTCTTTTGGTATCAGGATTAATTTATAAGACCTTTGGGCATAATCTCCTGAAATTCCATCAACACAACTTTCAACTCTTTTGGACATGATTGTCGAGGAGCAATTTATTTTTCAAAGTCGTGGTGCCTCTGTTTAGAGGAGCAATTTACTTTTCAAAGTCGCGGTGCCTCTGTTTAGAGGAGCAATTTATTTTTCAAAGTCATGGTGCCTCTGTTTAGCGGAGCAATTTACTTTCCAAAGCCGTGCCTCTGTTTAGAGGAGCAATTTACTTTCCAAAGTCGTAGTGCCTCTGTTTAGAGGAGCAAGAGCAATTTACTTTCCCAAAATTGTGGTGCCTCTGTTTAGAGGAATAAGAGTAATTTACTTTCCAAAGTCGTGGTGCCTCTATTTAGATGAGCAATTTACTTTCCAAAGTCGTGGTGCCTCTGTTTAGAGGAGCAATTTATTTTTTTCAAAGTTGTTGAGCCTCTGATTAGAGGAGCCATTTATGTTTCTCAAAGTCATTGAGCCTCTGCTTAGAGGAGCTTTGATCAAAAACAAAAAAAAATAAAAAAATTAAAAAGTAAAAAGGTCGAGTTGAGTCTTGATTGGGTGTCTACATCTTTGCGTAATTTTTGTTTCACAGAAAATGTGCAAAGAAGGGCAGCTGTAGACACCCAATTTGGTCCAGGCCCGGATCAATTGGGTCTGGTCCAAATGGGTAAGTCTATATATATATATTTTTTTCTTTTTTCTCTTCATTTTTTTAATTTTTTTGTATTTTACATTTTTATTTTATTTTTATTTTTATTTTTATTATTTTATATATATATTTTTCTCTTTTCTTTTATTATTTTTTTATATTGGGTATTTATGTATTTATTAATATGTATATATCTTTATTATTATTTTTTTTCCTATTAATATTTATGTATTATCTGTTATTTAATTTTAATTTATCTGTTAATTTCTCTGATTTATCTTATTTATTTTCGTTTGATTTTTTTTTATTTTTTTGATTTATTTGGCTGGAAATTGAATTGGGATTCAATCAGAAGAGTCCATGTTGGATTCAATTATTGAATCCCGATCTAAAGAGGAATTGGGATTGATCAGAAATTCTTCTAATCAATCCCAATAAAAGGGACCTTCTGGAACAGAACAGAGCACACAAAACAGAAAAACAGTGAGCAAAAGCTATTGATTGAGAGAAAAAGGGCGGATAGAAAATTATAGAAGGCTAAGAAAAGGTTTAAAAGTGTTTTAGGAATTAGCAAAAATTTTTAGAGATTTTTGGAGATTTTTTTCTGGGAATTTCTGAAAAATTCCAGATTTTGGTTGAATTTTTCGGTGAAAGTTGAATTTTTCGACAAAAATTTTGACCAAGTTTGAAGTTTTCGGCCAACTGCCTAGTTTTCGGTGAAGGATCCCAAAAACCAACTAACTTTTCGATGAATTTTCGACGAAAAACCCAGATTTCGATGAAAAATTTTAGAATCCGATGAATATTCAACCGGAGTTCTTTGACCTTTTTAGAGAGAAGCGAGAGAAAAAGAAAGGAAAAGAGAGAGAGAGGGGAGAAGCTTTCTGTCGAAAAACGAAGGAAATAGCCTTATATACCCTCTCAAAACGACGTCGTTTTTGCCTTAAGTGACTCAGAGGATCCACGCGTTTTACCGAGATCCGACCCGACCCGATCGTCAACCCGCTTCCCGACCCGCACGTGTCTCGCCCTCTCCGAGCCGAGCCGACGTCCCGAGCCGCTTCTCCGAGCCGTTTCTCTTCCTTGAGCCGAGCCGTACTCCGAGCCGCTCCAGGTTTTTTTTTTCTTTTTTTTTAATATTTATTTATTTGTTTTTTATTTTATTTATTAAATTAGGATTATTTAATATTCTTTTATCTTTATTTTATTTTTATTTTTGTTTTACTTTTTTTAATTTATTTTCACTTTTATTTTGTTTTATTATTTTATTTCAATAAAATCCAAAAAATATATAAAATTTCAAAAAAAGGGTTTTTGAGGAAAAGTTGAAAATATCAATTTTCCTTGAAAATCAAAGTTTCCAAAAATACATTTTTGAGGAAAAATTGAAAGTATAAATTTTCCTTGAAAATCAAAGTTTCCAAAAAATATTTTTGGGGAAAAGTTGAAAGTATCAATTTTTCTTAAAAATAAAATTTCAAAAAAAGGGTTTTTGTGGAAAAGTTGAAAGTATCAATTTTCCTTAAAAATAAATTTTTTAAAAAATGATTTTTGAGGAAAAGTTGAAAGTATCAATTTTTCTCGAAATTAAAAGTTTCCAAAAAATATTTTTGGGGAAAAGTTGAAAGTATCAATTTTCCTTAAAAATAAATTTTCAAAAACAATAAATTTTTGAGGAAAAGTTGAAAGTATCAATTTTCCTTGAAATTAAAGTTTCAAAAAAATAAATTTTTGAGGAAAAGTTGAAAGGATCAATTTTCTTCGAAATTAAAGTTTCAAAATAATATTTTTGGGGAAAAGTTGAAAGTATCAATTTTTCCTACACAAAAAGCAATCATTTTTTTTTCTTTTTTTTGAATTTTCCTTAATGTCAAATAATCCGACGATGGAGTCTCTGCAAGTAAAACAGTAGTTTTCTTGCATACTCCTAAGGTGAGGAAATTTTCTCAATTTTCTGCTAAAAGTATTAGAGTCAATTGAGAATAATTTCCAATAATTAATTACTTGGTAAAATTTTAAGGCTTATTGGATAACATAAAATTATGCTGGTACCATCTTTTGATGGGCGTTGTAAGGGTGCTATAACTTTTCTCACACGTAACTGAACTCCCGAACTCTATTCTGGTTAGTAGACCCGAACATATTCCTTTAAGGACCCTTAAACTTAGGTGTTCCCTGAAAGGATAGATTCTTTAGGTGGCCAATCGCACCTAGATAAAAAAAAATTGGTGGCGACTCCCTAAAAGTCAATGTCTAGCGATAGATCCCCGGATCTAGACGTTGAAAATTGATACTTTCAACTTTTCTCTAAAAATATTTTTTTTTTGGAAACTTTTATTTTTGAGGAAAATTGATACTTTCAACTTTTCCTCAAAAACCTTTTTTGAAATTTTATTTTTAAGGAAAATTGATACTTTCAACTTTTCCCCAAAAATATTTTTTTATTTTTATTTAAAGAAAATAGAATAATAAAATAAAATAAAATAACTAAATTTAAAACAAAAATAAAAATAAAAATAAAATAAAGATAAAAAGAATATTAAATAAACCTAATCTAATAAATAAAAAAAATAAACAAATAAATAAATTCAAAAAAAAAAAACTGGGGCGGCTCGGAGTACGGCTCGGCTCGGCTCGGCTCAAGGAAGAGAAACGGCTCGAAGAAACGGCTTGGGACTTCGGCTCGGCTCGGCTATCGACTCGAAGGGGGAAGACACGCGCGGGTCAAGAAGCGGGTTGACCCTTGGGTCGGGTCGGATCTTGATAAAACGCGCGGATCCTCTAGGTCACTTAAAGCAAAAATGGCATCGTTTTGGGAGGGTATATAAGGCTTTTCCCTCTTTTTTTTGGTAGAAACCTTCTCTCTTCTCTCTCTTCTTCTTTTTTCCTTTCGCTTCTCTCTAAACGATCGAAGAACTCCGGTTGAATATTCACCGGATTCTGGAATTTTTCACCAGAATCTGGGTTTTTCGCCAGAAGTTCATCGAAAAGTTGGTCGATTTCTGGGATCCTTCGTCGGAAACTTCAAAGTTGGTTGGAATCGTCACCGAAAAATTCAACCTTCACCAGAAAAATTATCGGAATCTGGAAATTTTTCAGAAATTTCCAGAAAAATTTTTGCCAAAAATCTCTAAAAAATTATTTTCGATTCCCACAGCTATTCTAACACTTCTCAACCTTCTTTTAGCCTTCAAAAACTCTTCTATACGGCCTCTTTTCTTTCAAATCAGTGCTTTTTGCTCATTATTTTTTTGTTCTTCGTTGCTTCTGTTCCAGAGGGTCCCTTTTATAGAGACTGATCAGAAGAATTTTTGATCAATTCCCAATTTCGCTTTGGATCGGGATTCAATCATTGAATCCAACATGGACTCTTCTGATTGAATCCCAATCCAATTTCCAGCCAGATAAATCAAAAAAATAAAAGAAAAAATCAAACGAAAATAAATCAGATAAATCAGAGAAATTAACAGATAAATTAAAATTAAATAATAGATAATACATAAATATTAACAGGAAAAAAAAGAAAAAGAAAAATAATAATAATAATAATATATACATATTAATAGATACATAAATACTCAAAAAATAATAATAAAAGAAAAGAAAGAAAATATATATATAAAAAATAATAAAAATAAAAATAAAATAAAAATGTAAAATACAAAAATAAAAAAATAAAAATAAAATGAAGAGAAAAAAAAAAGAAAAAAAAAATATATATACTTACCCATTTGGACCAGGCCCAATTGATCCGGGCCTGGACCAAATTGGGTGTCTACAGTTCATACAAGCTTATTTGAAATAAAATAATACTAATCTAATAATATTTCAAAAATTAATAACTAAGAGAATTAAAAAATAAATTTGTTTGTCGAACTAGTTCAAATATTTAAGACTATATGAACAATTATCTATTTCAAATCGTTATGACATTTTGTTTTGTCATAAAATAAGTGTTTTTTAATTCATAATAGCTTATTTGGAATAAAATAAAAGGAATTTATTAATATTTCAAAAATGAATACGTAAGAGATTTAAAAAATAATTCTATTTACTTAACTAATTCAAATAATTATGATTATTTGAACAATTATCTATTTCAAATCATTATGACCTTTTGTTTTGTTATAAAACAAATTTTTTTATTCATATAAGTTTGTTCAGAATAAAGTAATACTAATCTATTAATATTTCAAATATTAATAAGAGATTTAAAAAATAAATTTATTTATCAAACTAGTTCAAATAGTTTTGACTATTTGAGCAATTATTTATTTCAAATCATTACGACTTTTTGTTTTGTTATAAAACAATTGTTCATATATGCTTATTCGAATTAAAATAATACTAATTTATTAATATTTTAGCAATTGATAAGTAAAATTTAAAAAACAAATATGTTTACTGAACTAGATCAAATAATCATATTTTTTGAATAATTATCTATTTCAAATCGTTATGACCTTTTGTTTTATCATAAAAGAAATGTTTCAATTCATATAAGCTTATTCGAAATAAAATAATGCTAATTTATTAGTAATCCAAAAATTAATAATAAAGAAATTTAAAAATATGATTCTGTTTACTGAAAAAGTTTAAATAATTATGATTGTTTGAACAATTATCTATTTGAAATCGCTATAAGCTTTTGTTTTGTCATAAAAGAATTTTATCTATTCATACAATCTTATTTCAAATAATATAAATCAAATTTATTAATATTAAGACAATTAAAAATGTAAAGATTTAAAAAATAAATTTGTTTACCAAACAAGTTCAAATTGTTAGGTCTATTCATGCAATTATTTATTTCAACTTGTTATGCCTTTTTGTTTTGTTATAAAACAATTGTTTATGTTCATACAAGTTTATTCATATTAAAATAATATTAATTTATTAATATTTTGATAATTAATAAGTAAAAAATTTTAAAAAATAAATATGTTTACCAAACAAGTTCAAATAATCATGACTATTTGAATAATTATCTATTTCAAGTCATTATGACCTTTTCTTTTGTAATAAAACAATTGTTTCAGTTCATATAAGTATATTTCAAGTAAAATATTATTAATTTATTAATATTCCAAAAATTAATGACTAAAAGAACTAAAAAAAGAATCTGTTTATCGAATAAGTTCAAATAGTTATGACTATATGAACAATTATCTATTTTAAAATATTATGACATTTCGTTTTGCCACAAAACAATTGGTTTTTGTTCATGCAAGCTTATTTTGAATAAAATAATTTAGATTTATTAATATTCTAGAAATTAATAAGAAAAAAATTTTCTGAACACGTTCAAATAGTTATGACTATTTAAACAATTATCTATTTCAAATTACATGATTTTTTTTGTCATAAACTAATTGTTTTTGTTCATAAAAACTTATTTGGAATAAAAATAACACTAATTTTTTAAAATTCTAAAAATTAATAAGTAAAAGATTTAAAAAGTAAATCTGTTTAACGAGCGAGTTCAAATAGTTATGACTATTTGAACAATTATTTATTTCAAATCATTATAATCTTTTGTTTTGTCATAAAATAATTGTTTCTATTCATACATAATTATTTGAAATAAAATAATATTAATTTATTAATATTCTAAAAATTAATAAGTTGAAGATTTAAAAAATAAATATATTTACCGAACAAGTTCAAATAGCCATGTCCATTTGAACTATAATGTATTTCAAATTATTATGACATTTTATTTTGTTGTAAAACAATTGTTTTATTCTTACAAAATTATTCAAAATAAAATAATATTAATTTATTAATATTTCAAAAATTAATAAGAGATTTAAAAACTAAATCGTTTTATCAAACAAGTTTAAATAGTTATGACTATTTCAATAATTATTTATCTCAAATAGTATGATCTTTGTTTTGTCATAAAACATTTATTTCTATTCATGCAAGCTTTTTCAAAGTAAAATAATACTAAACTAATAATATTATAAAAATTAATAAGTAAGAGATTTAAAAATAAATGTATTTGTCGAACCAGTTATAATAGTTAAGACTATTAGAATAATTATCTATTTCAAAACATTCTGACCTTTTTTGTCATAAATATTTTTTTTCAATTCATACAAGCTAATTTGAAATAAAATAATATAATTTTATTAATATTCAAAAAATTAATAAGCAATAAATTTAAAAAAAAAACCTATTTATCAAACAACTTCAAATAGTTATGACTATTTGAACAATTATCTATTTAAAATTATTATGACCTTTTATTTTATCATAAAAAAATTGTTTCAGTTCAATAAAACTTATCCAAAATAAAATAATATTATTTTATTACTATTTCAAAAATTGAGAAGTTGGAGATTTAAAAAATAAATCAGTTTCTCGAATCAGTTCAAATAATTATAGCCATTTGAACAATTAACTATTTCGAATTGTTATGAACTTTAGTTTCGTTATAAAACAATTGTTTTTCATCATAGAAGTTTATTCAGAATAAAATAATACTAATTTATTAATATTTCAAAAATTAACAAGTAGGAGAATTAAAAAATAAATATAGTTATCGGACTAGTTTAAATAGTTATTACTATTTGAATAATTATATATTTCAAATCGTTATAATCTTTTGGTTTGTCATAAAACAATTATTTATGTTCATACAAGCTTATTTGGAATAAAATAATACTGATCTAATAATATTATGAAAATCAATAACTAAGAGATTTAAAAAATAAATTTGTTTGTTGAACCAATTCAAATAGTTAAGGCTATATGAGTAATTATCTATTGTGATCCGTTATGACCTTTTGTTTTATCATAAACAAATATTTTTGTTCATATAAGTTTGTTCTAAATAAAATAATATTAATTTATTAATATTTTAAAAATTAATAAGAGATTTAAAAAAATAAATATGTTTACCAAACCAATTCAAGTAGTTATAATAATTTGAATAATTATTTATTTCAAATCATTATGACCATTTGTTTTGTCATGAAACAATTGTTTCTATTGATACAGTCTTATTTGGAATAAAGTAATGCTAATTTATTGATATTCAAAAAATTAATAAATAACGGATTTAAAAAATGAATCTATTGGCCTGACCAATACAAATAGTTAAACAAATTTATTTTTAGATCTCTTAGTTATTAATAGTCAAAATATTATTAGATTAGTATTATTTTATTATAAATAAGCTTGTATGAATAGAAATAATTATTTTATGAAAAAACAAAAGGTTATAACAAATTGAAATATATAATTGTTCAAATAGTTATAATTATTTAAACTGGTTCGATAAGTAATATTATTTTTTAAATCTCTATAAATTTTTGAAATATTAATAAATTAATTTTATTTTATTATGAGTAAACTTGGATGAGCTGAAATAATTGTTTTATAACAAAACAAAAGGTTATAACAATTTGAAATAATAAATAATTATTCATATAGTTTTAACTATTTGAACTTATTCAAGAAACAAATTTATTTTTTAAATCTCTTAGTTATGAATTTTTAGAATGTTATTAATTTAGTATTATTTTATTTCAAATAAATTTATATGAACAGAAATAATTATTTTATGATAGAATAAAAAGTTATAACAATTTAAAATAGATAATTATTCAAATAGTCATAACTATTTGAACTTATTCAGTAAACAGATTTATTTTTTGAATCTCGTACTAATTCTTAAAATATTAATAAATTAGTATTGTTTTATTTCAAATAAACTTGTATGTTCAAAAATTATTGTTTTATGACAAAATAAAAAGTACTAACAATTTTATTTCAAATAAGTTTGCATGTTGAAAAACAATTTTTTTATGACAGAATGAAAGGTAATAACAATTTGAAATAAATAATTGTTTAAATATCCATAATTATTTAAATTGATTCAGTAAATTGATTCAGTAAACTGATTTATTTTTTAAATCTCTTGTTAATTTTCAAAATATTAATAATGTGGTATTATTTTATTTTGGATAAACTTTTGTGAACTGAAACAATTTTTTTATGAAAAAACAAAAGTTCATAATGGTTTTAAATAGATAATTATTCAAATAGTTATAGCTATTTGAACTTGTTCAGTAAACAAATTTATTTTTTCAAATCTCTTGCTTATTAATTTTTTGAAAGTTAATAAATTAGTATTATTTTCTTTCAAATAGCTTGTATGAATTGGAACAATTATTTTATGACTAAACAAAAGTCAAAATGATTTGAAATAGATAATTATTCTAATAATCTTAACTATTTGAATTGATTCGGCAAACACATTTATTTTTTAAATCTCTTACTTATTAATTTTCAAAATATTATTAAATTAGTTTTACTTTTACGCAAATTAGCTTATATGATCAAAAACAATTGTTTTATGACAAAATAAAGATCATAACGATTTGAGATTGATATTTGTTCAAATAGTCATAACTATTAGAATTGCTTCAGAAAATAGCTTTAGTTTTTAAATCTCTTGCTTAATAATTTTTGAAATATTAATAAAGTAGTATTATTTTATTTTGATAAGTTTTTATTAACTGAAACAATTGTTTTGTGACAAAATAAAAGGTTAAAACAATTTTAAATAAATAATTATTCAAATAGTCATATCTAATTGAAATTGGTCAGTAAACAGATTTTTTTTTTAAATCTCTTGCTTATTAAATTTTCAAATGTTAATAAATTAGTATTATTTTTTTCCAAATAAGCTTGTATGAATTGAAATAATTGTTTTATGACTAAACAAAAGGTTAGAATGATTTGAAATAGATAACTGTTCTAATAGTCTTAACTATTTGAACTAGTTTGACAAACATATTTATTTTTTAAATTTCTTACTTATCAATTTTTAGAATATTATTAAATTAGTATCATTTTAATCAAATAAGCTTATGTGATAAGAAACAATTGTTGTATGATAAAATAAAGATCATTATGATTTGCGATAGATAATTGTTCAAATACTCATAACTATTTGAACCAGTTCGGTAAATAGATTTAGTTTTTAAATCTCTTATTAATTTTCAAAATACTAATAAATCAATATTATTTTATTTTGAATAATTCTATATGTACAGAAACAATTGTTTTACTACAAAACAAAAGGTCATAATGATTTGAAATAGATAATTGTTCAAATGAACATGACTATTTGAACTTGTTTGGTAAACAAATTTATTTTTTAAATCTCCTACCTATTAATTTGCAAAATCTTAATAAAATAGTATTATTTTATTTCGAATAAACTTGTATCAATAGAAACAATTATTTTATGACAAAAAAAAGATCATGACTATTTGAAATAAAAAATTGCTCAAACAGTCGTAACTATTTGAGCTTACTCAGTAAACAGATTTATTTTTAAAATTTTTTACTTATTAATTTTTGAAATATTAATAAATTAGTATTATTTTATTTTGAATAAGCCTGTATGGATAGAAACAATTAGTTTACCACAAAACAAAAGGTCATAACTATTTGAAATAGATGATTGTTCAAATACTTAAAACTTGAATGTGTTCGAAAAAAATTTATTTTTTAAATTTTTACATATTAAATTTGGAATATTAATAAATTTAATTATTTTATTCGGAATAAGCTTGTATGAATAGAAACAATTATTTTATAACAAAACAAAAGGTTATAACAATTTGAAATAGATAATTGTTCAAATAGTCGTAACTATTTAAACTTGTTCAGTAAACAGATTCATTTTTTTAAAATCTATTACTCATTAATTTTCAAAATATTAATGAATTAATGATATTTTATTCCAAATAAGCCTATATGAATTGATACAATTGTTTTATGACAAAATAAAAAGTCATAACGATTTGAAATAGATAATTATTGAAATAGTTATGACTCTTTAAACTTGTTCGGTAAATATATTTATTTTAAAATCTTTTACTTATTAACTTTTAAAAAATTAATAAATTAATATTATTTTAATCCAAATAGGCTTGTATGAAGAAAAACAATTGTGTCATGACAAAATAAAAAGTCTTAATGATTTGAAATAACTAATTATTCAAATAGTCATAACTATTTGAACTTATTTGATAAACAATTTTTTTTTAAATCTTTTACTTATTATGTGTCTAAATATTAATAAATTTATGTAATTTTATTTGAAATAAGCTTTTATGAATAGAAAATTTTGTTTTATAACAAAACAAAAGGTTATATCTATTTAAAATAAATAATTGTTCAAATAGTCATAATTATTTATACTTGTTCAATAAATAGATTCATTTTTTAAATCTCTTATTGATTTTTAGAATATTAATAAAATAGAATTATGTTATTCAAATAACCTTATACGAATAGAAACATTTGTGATAGAACAAAAGGTCATAATGATTTGAAATAAATAATTGTTCAAATAGTCATAACTATTTGCACTAATCAGGCCAATAGTTTCATTCTTTAAATTTGTTACTTATTAGTTTTCAAAATATTAATAAATTAGCATTACTTTATTCCAAATAAGACTATATGAACAAAATAATTGTTTTATGACAAAACAAATGGTCATAATGATTTGAAATAAATGATTGCTCAAATAGTTATAACTAATTGAACTGGTTTAGTAAACAAATTTATTTTTAAATTTCTTACTTCTTAATTTTTAAAATATTAATAAATTATTATTTTTTTATTCTGAACAAACTTATATGAACAAAAACATTTGTTTTATGACTAACTAAAAGGTCATAATGATTTGAAATAGATAATTATTCAAATAATCATAATTATTTGAACTGGTTAGGCAAACATAATTGTTTTTTAAATCTCTTACTTATTAAGTTTTAAAATATTAATAAATTTGTTTTATTTTATTTTGAATATGCTACTAAGAACTAAAAAAATTGTTTTACGACAAAACAAAAGGTTAAAATGATTTGAAAGAAAAAATGTTCATATACCCTTAATTATTTAAACTAGTTCAACAAACAAATTTATTTTTTAAATCTCTTAGTTATTAATTTTCATAATATTATTGCATTAGTATTATTTTATTTCGAATAAACTTGTGTGAATAAAATAATTATTTTATGAGATAACAAAAGGTTATAGCAAATTGAAATATATAATTGTTCAAATACTCATAACTATTTGAACTGGTTCAGTAAACATATTAACTTTTTAAATCTCTTACTCATTAATTTTTGAAATATTAAAAAATTAATATTATTTTATTTCGAAGAGGCTTGTATGATGAAAAACAATTGTTTTATGATAAAACAAAAGTTCATAATGATTTGAAATAGATAATTGTTCAAATGGCCATAATTATTTGAACTAATTTGATAAACTGATTTATTTTTTAAATCTCTAACTTATCAATTATTGAAATATTAATAAAGTAATATTATTTAATTTTGAATAAACTTTTATATACTGAAATAGTTGTTTTATGATAAAATAAAATATTATAACAATTTTAAATAGATAATTGTTCGAACAGTCATAACTATTTGAACTTATTTAGCAAATAAATTTTTTAAAATTTCTTACTTATTAATTTTTTACATTTTAATAAATTAGTATTATTATATTTCGAATAAGTATGTATGAATTGAAACAATTATTTTTTTACTAAACAAAAGATCAAAACAATTTCGAATAGATAATCATTCTCACAGTCTTAACTATTTAAATTGGTTCAAAAGATAAATTTATTTTTAAATCCTTATTAATTTTCAAAATAGTAATAAATTGGTATTATTTTATTCTAAATAATTTTGTATGAATAGAAACAATTATTTCATGACAAAACAAAATGTCATAACGATTTGAAATTAGTAACAATTCAAATAGACATGACTATTTGAACTTGTTCGGTAAACATATTTATTTTTTAAATCTCTAACTTATTAATTTTTAGAATAACAATAAATTAGTGTTATTTTATTCCAAATAAACTTGTATGAATAGAAATAACTATTTTATGACAAAATAAAATATCATAACGATTTGAAATATATAACTATTCAAATAGTCATAACTATTCAAACTTGCTCGGTAAATAGATTTATTATTTAAATCTTTTACTTATTAATTTTAGAAACATTAATAAATTACTATTATTTTATTCCAAATAAGCTTGTATGAACAGAAACAATTGGTTTATGACAAAACAAATTATCATAACGATTTGAAATATATATAATTGTTCAAATAGTCATAATTATTTAAACGTGTTTAGCAAACATATTTATTTTTAAAATTTTTACTTATTATTTTTGGAATTTTAATAAATTTATATTATTTTATTCTAAATAAGCTTGCATGAACAAAACCAATTATTTTATGACAAAACAAATGGTCATAATGTTTTAAAATAGATAATTATTTAGATGGTCATAACTAATTGAACTTGTTTAGCAAACAGATTCATTTTTTAATTCTCTCACTCATTAATTTTAGTATGTTAATAAATTAGAATTATTTTATTTCAAATAAGCTTATATTAACTGAAACAATTGTTTTACACAAAACAAAATGTCACAATGATTTCAAATAGATAATTATTCAAATAGTCATGATTATTTGAACTTGTTCGGTAAACATATTTTTTGTAAGTCTGTTACTTATTAATTGTCAAAATATTAATAAATTAATATTATTTTAATCCAAATAAGCTTGTATGAATAAAAACAATTTTTTTATAACAAAACAAAAAGTCATAACAATTTTGTTGGCATAACTATTTCAAATAATTATGACTATTTGAACAATTATCTATTTCAAATCATTATTACCCTTTGTTTTGTCATAAAACAAATGTTTTTGTTCATCTAAGTTTGTTTGAAATAAAATAATATTAATTTATTAATATTTCAATAATTAATACGTAAGAGATTTAAAAAATAAATATGCTTGCCAAACCAGTTTAATTAGTTATAACTATTTGAGTAATTATTTATTTCAAATCATTATGAGCAATTATCTATTTCAAATTGCTACGACTTTTTGTTTTGTCATAAAACATTTTTTTCAATTCATACTTGCTTGTTTGAAATAAAATAAAATGAATTTATTAATATTTCAAAAATTAATAAGTAAGAGATTTAAAAAATATTTTGTTTACCTAACCAGTTCTAATAATTATGACCATTTTAAAATCATAATGACCTTTTGTTTTATAATTTAACAATTATGTCCATACAGAAAAGCTTATCAAAAATAAAATAATATTACTTTATTAATATTTCAAAAATTGAGAAGTTGGAGATTTAAAAAATAAATCAATTTATCGAATCAGTTCAAATAATTGTGGCCATTTGAATAATTATCTATTTCAAATTACTATGAACTTTTGATTTGTCATAAAACAATTACTTTTCATCATATAAGCCTATTTGGAATAAAGTAATACTAATTTATTAGTATTTCAAAAATTAATGAGTAGGAAATTTAAAAAATAAATCTGTTTAGCAAACTAGTTCAAATAATTATGACTATTTAAACAATTATATATTTCAAATCGTTATAATTTTTTGTTTTATCATAAAATAATTATTTATATTCATACAAGCTTATTTGAAATAAAATAATACTAGTCTAATAATATTATGAAAATTAATAACTAAGAGAATTAAAAAAAATTTGTTTGCCAAACCAATTCAAGTAGTAAAGGCTATATGAATGACTATCTATTTCAAATCATTATGACCTTTTGTTTTGTCATAAAACAAATGTTTTGGTTCATATAAGTTTGTACGGAATAAAATAATATTAAATTATTAATATTTTGAAAATTATTAAGAGATTTAAAATATAAATATGTTTACCAAATCATTATGACTTTTTGTTTTGTCATAAAAAAATCATTTTGGTTCAAATGAGCTTATTCGAAATAAAATAATACTAAGTTATTAATATTTTGAAATTTAATAATTAAGAGATTCAAAAAATGAATCTATGTAATGAACAAATTTAAATAATTATGATTATTTGAGCAATTATCTATTTGAAATTGCTATAACCTTTTGTTTTGTTATAAAATGATTTTTTTCTATTCATAGAAGTTTATTTCGAATAAAATAATATAAATTTATTAATATTAAGACAATTAATGAGTAAAAGATCTAACAAAGAAATTTATTTACCGAAGAAGTTCAAATCTTTATGATAATTTGAACAATTATTTATTTCAAATTGTTATAACCTTTTGTTTTGTCATAAAACAATTGTTTATGTTTATACAAGCTTATTCATATTAAAAAATATTAATTTATTAATATTTCAACAAATAATAAGTAAAGGATTTAAAAAATAAACATGTTTATCGAACAAGTTCAAATGGTCATGAGTATTTGAATAATTATTTATTTCAAATCATTGTGACCTTTTGTTTTCTAATAAAACAATTGTTTTAGTTCATATAAGCTTATTTGAAATAAAATAATACTAATTTATTAATATTCTAAAAATTAATAAGTAAGAGAATTAAAAAATTAATCTATTTATCGAACATGTTCAAATAGTTATGACTATCTAAACAATTATCTATTTCAAAACATTATGATTGTTTATTTTGTCATAAACAATTGGTTATATTCATGCAAGCTTATTTCGAATAAAATAATATAAATTTATTAATATTTCAAAAATTAATAAGTAAAAATTAAAAATATAAATATTTTTTTTGAATGCGTTCAAATAGTTATAACTATTTGAACAATTATCTATTTGAAATTGTTATGAGCTTTTGTTTCATCATAAACCAATTGTTTCTGTTCATAAAAGCTTATTTGGAATAAAATGATACTAATTTATTAAAATTCCAAAAACTAATAAGTAAAAGATTTAAAAAATAAATCTATTTACCGAGCGAGTTCGAATAGTTATGACCCTTCAAATAATTATTTATTTCAAATCATTTTGATCTTTTGTTTTATCATAAAACAATTGTTTCTATTCATACAATTTTATTTGAAATAAAATAATACTAATTTATGAATATTCTAAAAATTAATAAGTTGGAGATTTTGAAAAAATAAATCTGTCTACCGAACAAGTTTAAATAGTCATGTCTATTTGAATTATTATCAATTTCAAATCATTATTACATTTTGTTTTATCGTAAAATGATTATTTCTATTAATACAAAATTATTCAGAATAAAATAATACTAATTTATTAATATTTTGTAAATTAATAAGAGATTTAAGAATTAAATCTATTTATCGAACCAATTCAAATACTTATGACTATTTGAATAATTATCTATCTCAAATCATTATGATCTTTGTTTTGTAATAAAACAATTGCTTTTGTTCATACAAGCTTATTCAAAGTAAAATATTACTAAATTAATAATATTCTAAAAAATAATAAGAAAGAGATTTAAAAAATAAATGAGTTTACCGAACCAATTCAAATAGTTAAGACTATTAGAACAATTATCTATTTCAAATCATTCTTACCTTTTATTTAGTCATAAAACAATTATTTCAGTTCATACAAGATTATTCAAAATAAAATAATAGTAATTTATTAACTTTAAAAAATTAATGAGCAAGAGATTTAAATAAAATAAATCTATTTATCAAACAAGATCAAATATATTTGCTATTTGAACAATTATCTATTTAAAATCATTATGACCTTTTATTTTGTCATAAAACAATTGTTTCATTTCATAAAATCTTATTCAAAATAAAATAATACTACTTTATTAACATTTCAAAAATTAATAAGCAAGAGATTTAAAACTAAAGTTGTTTTCTGAACTAGTTCAAATAGTTATGACTATTTGAACAAATATCAATCTCAAATCATTATGATCTTTGTTTTCTCATAAAATAATTGTTTCTAATCATACAAGCTTATTCAGATAAAAATAATACTAATTTAATAATATTCCAACAATTAGTGAAAGATTTTAAAAATAAATGTATTTGTCGAACCAGTTCAAATAGCTAAGACTATTAGAATAATTATATATTTCAAATCATTCTAACCTTTTGATTAGTCCTATAATAATTGTTTCAGTTCATACAAGCTTATTTGGAATAAAATAATACTAATTTATTAACATTCTAAAAATTAATAAGTAAGAGATTTGAAAATATAAATTTGTTTACTAAACAAGTTCAAAGAGTTATTACTGTTTGAACAATTATCGATTTAAAATCGTTATGACCTTTTGTTTTGTCATAAAACAATTATTTTAGTTCACAAAAGCTTATTCAAAAGAAAATAGTGCTACTTTATTATTATTTCGAAAGTTAATAAGTAAGAGATTTAAAAAATAAATTAGTTTACTAAATAAGTTTAAATAATTATGGCCATTTGAACAACTATCTATTTCATATTGTTATTACCTTTTTGTTTTGTAATAAAACAATTGTTTTTCAACATACAAGCTTATTCAAAATAAAATAATACTAATTTACAAATATTTCAAAATTTAATAAGAGGTTTAAAAAATAAATTTGTTTACCGAACCAAATCAAATAGTTTTGACTATTTGAACAATTATCTATTTCAAATTGTTATAACATTTTATTCTATAATAAAACAATTATTTCTATTCATACAAGCTTATTCGAAATAAAATAATACTAATTTAGTAATATTCTGAAAATTAATAACTAAGAGATTTAAAAAATAAATCCATTTGTCGAACCAATTCAAACAATTATGAATATATGAACAATTATTTATCTTAAATTTTTATGACCTTTTGTTTTATCATAAACAATTACTTTAGCTAATACAAGCTTATTCAAAATAGAGTAGAAATAATTTATTAATATTTTAAAATTTTATAAAAGATTTAGAAAATAATTTTATTTACCGAACCAATTCAAATAATTATAATTATTTGAACAATTATCTATTTCAAATCATTATGACACTAGAGTGTCAACACATCTTACAACTTGGGCTGAGACTAAGGAAGACCTATCCAAAAATAAGATGAGCCTATCATTGGTCCAAATCCACTAAATAAATGCAAAAATAAGATGGGTTGGAATAAGGAGATTATGTTCACACTAGCTAGAAAAAAAGAGCATTAAGATGGATGAGATTATAGTCAGATTCATTATTATATAATCTATAAAAGTAAATGGGTTCACATGCAAATCCCTTGATTTTAGACACAATTCTAGCAATTCAATTTGAAAGTTCCCATGCTTTGAGGGATGTTTCTAGCTTATTTATTTTCTATTATTCTTTAGTAGAAGGCAGAATAGAGTTTTCTTTATCCTTAAGCAATCTTTTAGATTGTTTTTCAAGTTTTGTATCTCTTAGGTGGATTTCTTAGAGTGGTGAACTTCTATTGTTCTGTATCCTAAATTAGAATTCTTACGGTAGTGTTTTTGCATCCCTTAGTGTCTAGTCTTGGTGGTGAACTTCTATTGTTCTGTATCCTTGATTAGAATTCTTACGGTGTTGTTTTTGTATCCCTTAGTGTCTAGTCTTGGTGGTGAACTGTTATCCCTTTCAATCCAATAATCATATTCTACCATTATTCAAATTCTTGTGAGTTTTCTTTTTTGTGAGCTTTTTCTATTTGTAGTTACTCTTCAACATCTCAACCATCAATTCCCAGTATCAAATTGGTATCAAAGTTATGGCAGGTCATCATCATCAAGCACCAGTAGAAGATGTTGAAACTAACACAGATGTTGTAGCAACTACAAATGTTCACCCAAGGGATGGCCTCATAGAGGAAATGCGGCAATAGATTCTTCAACTACAATAATAACTGCATATACAAGAAAAAAAAGAGAAGATAAAAAGGCGAAGAAGGAGGAACGAAGAAGATGAAAGAGAGGCCAATCCATACCATGGAAACAACAGTGATTCTAATGATAGCACCCCACCTCACCCATAATAAGTTAGAGACTATCTACATAAAAACCAACTTCAACCTAGCATATTTAATCTGAAGATAGAGATTCCTGAGTTCAAGGGGAAGATGGAACCTAAATAATTCTTAGATTGCCTACACACAATGGAATGCATATGTCAATACCATGATGCCTCTGAACATCACAAAGTGAAGCTAGTAGCCATCAAACTTAGAAAGCATGTATCCTTTTGGTGGAAAATTTTGAAGAAGCAAAAGGAAAGAGAAGGTAGGAGAAAATTTGCAACTTGGGAGAAGATGAAAAGAGAGTTAAAGAGAAAGTATCTCCCATATAATTTTTGGAAATTATGTTAAAATGTGAATTGGTGGGATAGGAAAAGCAGACTATTGCCTAGTATTTTAGAGGATTAAAGATTGAGATAGCTAATGTGGTACAACTATAAGCAAACACTTTTTTTTTAATCTCTTACTTTTTAATTTTTGGAATATTATTAAATTAGTATTATTTTAATCTAAATAAGTTTGTATGAAAAGAAACAATTGTTTTATGATGAAATAAAGATCATAATGATTTAAGATAGATAATTCTTCACATAGTCAACACTATTTAAACTGTTTCTATAAACAAATTTAGTTTTTAAATCTCTTATTAATTTTCAAAATATTAATATATCAGTATTATTTTATTTTGAATAATTTTGCATGAACAAAAATAATTGTTTTATTAAAAAATAAAAGGTCATAACGATTTGAAATAGATAATTGTTCAAATGAACATGACTTTTTGAACTTGTTTTGTAAACAGATTTTATTTTTAAATCTCCTACCTATTAATTTTCAAAATATTAATAAAATAGTATTATTTTATTATGAATAAACTTGTATGAATAGAAACAATTGTTTTACGACAAAACAAAAGATCATAACTATTTGAAAAAAATAATTGTTCAAATAGGTATAATAACTATTTAAACTTACTCAATAAACAAATTTATTTTTTTAAATCTTATTCATTTTTGGAATATTAATAAACTAGTATTATTTTATTTTGAATACGCTTGTATGAATAGAAACAATTGCTTTATGATAAAACAAAAGGTCATAACTATTTGAAATACATAATTGTTCAAATAGTCGTAACTATTTGAACATGTTTAGAAAATAGATTTATTTTTAAAATTTTTTCTTATTAATTTTTTGGAATATTAATAAATTAATATTATTTTATTTGGAATAAGCTTGTATGAACAGAAACAATTATTTTATGACAAAACAAATGTCATAACGATTTGAAATAGAAAATTGTTCAAATAATCATAACAATTCGAACTTGTTCAATAAATAAATTCATTTTTTAAATCTCTTGCCCATTAATTTTTGGAATATTAATAAATAAGTATTATTTTATTTTGAATAAGCCTATATGAATTGATACAATTGTTTTATGATGAAACAAAAGGTCATAACGATTTGAAATAGATAATTATTCAAATAGTTATGAATATTTGAACTTATTACGTAAACATATTTGTTTTTGAAATCTTTTACTTATTAATTGTTGAAATATTAATAAATTAATATTACTCTAATCCAAATAAGCTTCTATGAACAAAAATTGTTTTATGACAAAACAAAGAGTCATAACGATTTAAAATAAATAATTATTCAAATAGTCATAACTATTTGAATTTATTGGGTAACTAGAGTAGTTTTTTAAATCTTTTACTTATTAATTGTTTGAATATTAAAAAATTTGTATCATTTTAATTGAAATAAGCTTGTATGAATAGAAAAAATTATTTCATGACCAAACAAAAGGTTTTAGCATTTTGAAATAGGTAATCGCTTAAATAGTCATAACTATTTGAATTTATTTGATAAACAGATTCAATTTTTAAATCTTTTACTTATTAATTTTTGGAATATTAATAAATTAAAATTAAGTTATTCCAAATAAGCTTGTCGGAACAGGAACAATTGCTTTGTGACAAAACAAAAGGTCATAATGATTTGAAATAGATATTTGTTCAAATAGTCAAAACTATTTGCATTGGTCAAGCCAATAGATTCATTTTTTAAATCCATTACTTATTAATTTTTAGAATATTAATAAATTAACATTACTTTATTCTGAATAAGATTGTGTCAATAGAAAAAATTGTTTTATAACAAAACAAATAGTCATAACGATTAGAAATAAATAATTGTTAAAATTGTTAAACTAATTGAACTGATTTGGTAAATTAATTTATTTTTTAAATCTCTTATTAATTTTTAAAAAATTAAAAAAATATTATTTTATTATGAACAGACTTATATGAACAAAAACATTTGTTTTACTACAAAACAAAAATGTCATAACCATTTGAAATAGATAATTATTCATATAGCTTCAACTAATTGAATTGGTTTGGCAAACAAATTTAACTTTTTAAATTCTTAGTTATTAATTTCATAATATTATAATTAGTATTATTTATTCTGAATAAGTTTGGTATGAACATAAATAATTGTTTTATGACAAAACAAAAGGTTATAACAATTTGAAATATATAATTATTGAAATAGTCATAACTATTTGAACTAGTTCAATAAACAGATTTATTTTTTAAATCTCCTACTCAATAATTTTTGAAATATTAATAAATTAGTATTATTTTATTTCAAATAAGCTTATATGATGAAAAACAATTGTTTTATGACAAAACAAATGTTCATAACAATTTGAAATAGATAATTATTCAAATTGCCATAATTATTTAAATTGGTTTGATAAATTGATTTATTTTTTCAATCTCTAACTTTTTAATTTTTGAAATATTAATAAATTAATGTTATTTCATTTTGGATACGCTTTTATGAACTGAAACAATTATGTTATTATAAAACATAATGCCATAACGATTTTAAATAGATAATTGTTCAAATAGTCCTAACTATTTGAATTTATTCGATAAACAAATTTATTTTTTAAACTTTTTTCCTTATTAATTTTTTTAATATTAATAAAATAGTATTATTTTATTTCGAATAAGTATGTATGAATTGAAACAATTATTTTATGACTAAACAAAAGGTTATAATGATTTGAAAATAGATAATTGTTGTAATAGTCTTAACTATTTGAATTAGTTCGACAAATATATTTAATTTTTAAAACTCTTACTTATTAATTT
>NW_019168160.1:61531-123441 GCF_002303985.1 Durio zibethinus | reverse complement strand
TATTTGAACAATTATATATTTCAAATTGTTATAACGTTTTGTTTTGTCATAAAACAATTATTTATGTTCATACAAGCTTATTTGGAATAAAATAAGACTAATATAATAATATTATGAAAATTAATAACTACGAGATTTAAAAAATATATTTGTTTGCCAAACCAATTCAAATAGTTAATGTTATATGAATAATTATCTATTTCAAATCATTATGACCTTTTGTTTTGTCGTAAAACAAATGTTTTGTTCATATAAGTAGGCATAGAGGTGCTGCCATTGGAACATTAGAAGAGTTCCAAAAGGAGTTTAGGTAGCAGTTTTACCCAAGATACACTATAGATGAGGCACATACCAAACCATGATAGTTCAACCAACATAAAGAGGTGCGGGACTATGTTCTAGAGTTCTAAGAACTCATGCTCCAAATTCCCAACCTTGGGGAGGATGAGGCCTTTTTTGCATTTATAGATGGGCTCAAGCGATGGGCTAAGCAAGAACTAAGGAGGATGGGTGTCCAAGACCTCACTCGAGCCATGACTATCACTCAATCCTTAGTGGAATTCAAGAAAAGGTACAATTTTGAGTCTTTCAATCCCAAATACAAGGGCAAAGGTAGAGGAGACAAGGACAAGAGTAGCAATGGTAAGACACTAATACATAAATGAAAGTCCTCTATAAAAGGACATAAAAAGAAAGACAAATAGTCAGTGACCAAAAATGGACCCATGACCTATTTTCTATGTGACAGTTAACACTTAACCACAGATTATCCTAATAGAGCCAAGCTCATGGCCATCATCAAGGGGTATGAAGAGTAACTTAAGAATGAGGGACTAAAGCTTGGTTTGATCATGCTAAGTTCTATATTAGCAAAGAAGGGGCATAAGAGAAATGGGCTCATGTTTGACAAAATCTTAATTGTAGGCAAGTGCTTGAATGCCTTGGTGGACACAAGTACATTTGATCTCTTCATGTTTGAAAGAAGAGGCCAAAAGATTGGGGCTCAAGGTCGAGAAAGGGTGGGATGGATTAAGATTATGAACTCTAAAGAGGTTTCGATCATGGGCATGGCATAAGGAGTCGAGCTATAACTTGGAGAATGGAAAAGTAAAGAATCCATTAAGGTAATCCCTATCAATGACTATAACTTTGTTATCGATTTAGATTTTCTCTAAAGGATTAATAAACTTCTTATTCCTTTCACCACCATTGGTGCTAATGCATTGTCCCAATGAAATAAGAGTAAGGGACAGAAACTAAGGCACTATTCGTAATCCAGCTCGCCAAGGGCATGTGAAAGAAGGAGCCATCTTTTTTATAGTCCTAGAGAAGGATGAACCTTAGGAACTGAAGGACAACACGTCTTTGGAGGTGTTAGAGTCCTTTAAGGTTGTCTTGCCCATAGAATTATACAAAAGACTACCTTCTAAAAGAGAGGTAGACCACAAGATTGAACTGGTGCCTGATTCCAAGCCACTAGTCTGAACCCCATATAAGATGTCACCCCCAGAGTTGGAGGAGCTAAGAAGATAGCTCAAGGAGCTTCTAGATGCAAGGTTCATCAAGCCTTTTAAAGCTTTATATGGTGCACCGATCTTGTTTCAATGCAACCATAATGGGTCTTAACAGATGTGCATTAACTATTAAGTGCTAAACAAGCTTATGGTAAAGAATAAGTATCCCATTCCCCTTATTGTCAACTTGTTCAACCAGCTTAGAGGAATATAGTGGTTCATCAAGCTGGATCTAAGATTGGAATACTATCAAGTGAAGATAGTTAAAGGTGATGAACCAAAGATAGCGTGTGTGACTAGCTATGGGGTGTACTAGTTCCTAGTAATGCCTTTCGATCTGATGAATGTACCATGACATTATGCACACTAGTGAACAACATACTACAACTGTTCTCTAACCAATTTGTTATCATTTGCCTTAATGATATTGTTATCTATAATCAATCATTTGAAGAACATATGGATTACTTACGGTAAGTGTTCCAAGTACTAAGCAAAAATGAACTATACATAAAAAAAAAGAAATATTCATTTACCCAGTAGGAGGTCTCATTCTTAGGCCATGTTATAGGGAATGGCCAAATCTAGATAAATGGTGACAAGGTCCATGCAATCCAAAAGTGGGAACCTCCAACCAAGGTCACAGAGTTAAGGTTATTCCTAGTCTAGCAAACTACTATTAATGCTTCATAAAAAGGTACTCAACCATTTGTCATAGCATATGCTTTGAGCACTATTGGCATATATTGGCCCTAGTGTGGGTAGTTTCCTTTAACACCATCGACATATGCTAGGCTATGCATCATGTATGGGTATCCTGGGCCTGGGCCACACACCATACATACCACAACAAGCCAATAGGTGGGCTTAGGCACATCTTCATATTTCTGCCAAGCCAATGCCATTTTTATGGCTTCAAATTCATATAAGTGCTCACAACTGCTTGCATTTAGGCTTGGCTCAATTTTACTGAACATGATCACTATGCCCATACCACTATTCTGGCTAGTTCTCCATGACCTAGGCCTCTAGTAGGCCTTAAGACCTTTTCCCTTGGCTATCAAACCCTATCTCGTTAGAACTAGAATTACTCTTTGATTTGAAGAGAACCCTTGGGTCTGGAATAGCTTATGAACTATGACACATGCACATGCCTTGACCACCATTAGAACACGTTGGCCCTTGGTCTTGGCACATGCTTCGTCCAACATCGGTAGATGCTTACCTTTTGTGAGGGCAGTTTACTTAAATACCATTGGCACATGCTAGGCCACACACCATGCATAAGTATCTTGGGCTCAGACCGTACACCATTTGCACCATGATTGCTCAATAAGTGGGTTCTAGCACATTATATTTATGCTATGCCAATGCCATTTTTATGGCTTATAAATTTATATAAGCACTCATTAGCACCCACACTTAGGCTTGGTTCCCCTAGCTATCAAACCTTATCTTGCTAAAACTAGAATTGCTAATCAACTAAGAGAGAATCTCTAGGCCTAAACCAACTTACAGACTGTGACACATCCATATGCCTCAACCACCGTCGGTACCCAATGACCTTTGATGCATGTATATGCCTTGACCACCATCGATAAATGCTGGCCTTTAGTTTAGCTTGTTGCCTTAGACTCCATCACCAGATGTTGACACTTGGTACAGCATGTGTACCATGACCCTTCCACCGCTCTTTTATCCTTCCTAAGGCACTTGTCTACCCCTCAAGCACCATCAACACCAAATGATGCTTGGTGTATGTGTTATGGGCTCCAGTCTTAAGCCAAAATCCATATGGCCTTAGATAGGGAATTGACTCTATGTGGCTAAGTTAGCCTACAAAACTTAAGTGCTTAGCATAATTCTAGCTTGTCAAAGATTGTGCTATAGTATTAGGCCTTCAATAAGCCCCAAAATCTTATCCTCCTAGGATTATGTTTAGGTGTGTTTGCACTTGGGTTTGACCATGTGCCCATACCTTGATCCTTAAGGCCATTGCCTAGGTTTGACTATGTGCCCGTGTATTGTTCACAAGCACTTACACTAGGGCCTTGTTTAATTATACTAAACCTGAACACTGTGCCTAAGCCTTTATAGTCTTGATCACTACCTATACCATTGTTTTGTGCTAATTGCTCATGACATTGACCTCCAGTAGGCCTCAATGCTTGGTTTCTCTAGTTGTTAGATCCTATCATGCTAAAACTGGAACTACTCTTTAACTTATAGAGAACTCTTAGGCCTATACCAACTTGCAGACTATGACACATGCACATACCTTAACTAGCATTGGCACTGAATGACCTTCGGTGCATACACATACTTCAACCACCATCGAGACTTGTTGGCCCTTTTTTTTGGCACATACTTCGACCACCATCAATACATGCTAGCCCTTTGTGTAGGTAGTTCCCTCGAACACCATCAGCACGTACTAGATCACGCATCATGCATGTGTATCTCGAGCCTGGGCTACACACCATGCGTACCATGACCTAGTAGTAGGTGGGTTTAGGCATGTCTTAATATTTTTGCCATGCCAATGGCATTTTTATAGCTTGTAAATTCATATAATGGTCCCCTAAGCCTTCATGTGAAGTTTCATTGCAAGATGACATATTTTTTATTTTTCATAATTTTTAGAATTTTTCAAGATTCAAGATTTTTAAAATTTTTTTAGAAGGAGTTTTAGCCCCAAATTTGGTGTATGAGATCCTTGTATTTTTTTTAGCATTAAAAAAATTTTAACTAAAAAATCAAAGCGTAGAAGATTTTGTGGCCATTTGAAAAAAGCATACCTATTTTGGACACTTGAATGGCTATTGTTTATGAACCTATAAAAGCTCTTATGCTCATTAAGGGGTTGTGAGTTTTCAAGGTTCTTTGGGGGATAGGGGGCCAATACAAAGGCCAAGGACTAGCACCCATCATGCATCATGTGTGCATACCTCTTAGCTCCTACCCCTAATCACTAGATCCCTAATGCTATGATCACGTTCTCTGGTGATGCTTTGATGATGGTGCCTTAGACAAAAAAATGTAACACTATCATATGCCCAAGCCTAGCATGTGCACTGTGGCTTAGAATCAATCTTCAGCCAAGGTCTTGACCATTAACGGCACATGCTGGCACATAGTGCAGGCACATATATTGATCATCATCCACACAAGTTGGCCTTTGGTATAGGCACTTACTTCAACCACCATTGGCATTTGCTGGCCCTTGGTATGGTAGATGTCTCGATCAGCATTGGTAAAAAATGGCCTTTGATATGGGAGTTATCTTGAACATCATCGACACATAATGGCCCTTGGTGCGAGCAGTTGCCTCGAACATCATTGGCATATATTAGGCCTTGGTGCAAGCACATACCTTGACCACCCTCGGCACCTATGGACCCTTGGTGCAAGATTTGCTTGTTTGAAAAATGTATCCCCATTTCAAACACTTTAATGTCTATTGCTACCATATTTGTAAAATCTCTCATACTCTTTAGAGGGTGGTTGTTTAGGCCCTCCCTCATAGGGGGACTAGGTGTGTGCAATGAGCCTATCATTGTGTACATCCATGGCAAAATCCCTAGAGCAAAATCTAGTTTGTGCATGCCTTCTAGCAATGTTGTTTGGTCACTGGTTGTAATGGTGAACCACAAGCACCCATCACCTCAACCAGTTGGCATGCATGCGGAAAAGGGGCCTGACTATGTTAATTTCAAGTCTGTACCTATGGTTAATGCTAATCTTAAGTCTATGCCACGATTAATGCTACCCAAACTGTAAACTAAGTCACTGAATTGGGTAACTACTCTTCAAGGTGGTGCAAGTGGAAACTGAGGTCATGGGCTAGGTCTAGCCAAGTCTCTTGAGTATTTGGAAGTTCTATGATCCCTTCTCATAGACCATAAAAATGCCTTAGCCTGGCCAAGTCCCTGCATGTGTCATAGGCTGGGAGCTTGATCCAAATGTACAGCCCTTATAGGCCTTCTAGACCTTTTAATGGTCCCTAAACACTTCCAAAGTCAACTGAGGCCTTTGTAAAATCTAGCTTATTCTACGTTCCCCGCCAAGCCTCAGGTCTAGAAATGTCCAGGTACTCTCATTTAGTGTTCGCAACTAGTAGATTCTAAAACCTTTCCCGTCTGGTTACTGCTCCATATGCAGCTAGGGCCTTTCAGAACCTTCCTTATTTAGGTGCTATAGGACCTGCAACTATTCCTACCCTAATCCATTTTTGAATTTTCAGTACCTATGCATATGGCTAGCCTTTAGGCTTATCTAGACTCTTTTGCACTCGTGCACCTAGCATGTCTTTAGGCTAATCTAAAGCCTTATGTGCCTACTTGCCCATGCCACTCTTTTAGGGCATTCTAAATCCTTCTAATGAGTAGTCCTCATTCTCGGCACTAGGTTGCTCACCTCGTCGTGCTCTTGCACCTTAGCTTAGCCTTAATCTGCACATTTGGGCCTTGTATATGCCTTTAAGACCTTATTCTCAATCCTTCCCAGTCTTTTGCCCACACCAACTCAAACAAGCCACATCTCTTAACCCACTTGGCTTATGACTTGCACATGAACCATGACACATGAAGCCGATGCTACCCAAGAACCCAGGAACAATCCCTGAATTAGGCAATGTCCCCCTAGGGTGCTGACAATAAAGTTTACATGTACGGTCCCAACCAGACCAAGCATCAATGGTGTCATGTCATTATTGTTTATTGGATGGTAAATGTAGTCCCATAGCCTTTGCTTGTGTTTTTCTTGCACCAAACGGTTGTGGCATGGCCTCATATGTTATTTTTTCCACTCGCTTGTTGCATAATTGAATGGGTGGGTTATGGAATAATGTGTGTGGATGCTGCCACTTGTACACAATAGGTATATAAGTGGTGCTATGGTTATGCATGTTAGCAGACTCCATGATCGATGCATTGAACTGTTGACCCATCATCCTCTTCAATCTCCCTTCATGAGGTCATCGTACCCTAAAAGTACAATTAAGATCTTGTGCTGCATACCTAAATCGATGGAAACTGGATGTCTTGCCATCTTTTATTGGTCTTATGTCTTTTAGGGCTATAGGTCAAACCTCAATCGTGCCTCATATCCCAAGTGTGCCTTCCAAACCTCTGTGGCCACATTGGTGCATTGGTGTTTGATTGTGCTCTTAGATGCAGAACATTTTCTAAGCACGAGCTCTCAACCCTTGTTCATCCAATGCTATGCATTTTATGTGCTTGACATGCATGATGCTTATGCTCTATGTTAGCTCTCTCCATCATTTAGTCGGTGCATGAAGGCCTATGTAGTGCCAATGTCCCGAAGGAATGCTACCTAGTTGATCCTACCAGTAGTCATATGCTTGTCTAAAAGATTAAGCCATGCATGTGTAAGTTTAAACTAATTCAGACTATGAAATGTGAATGGCTCAACAAATTAGTTATAGTTTGTTTGATGGTATCTACTACTCGGATAACCATAGTAATTCTAGAGCTAATATGTGCAACAAATCTTGACTTCTGGAAGGGATGCATTTATTAAATAAAAGGTCAATACAGGCTTTGCCTATTACTCTGATGATTCATGATAACTTGACGGATCATATAGCCTTTGTATCGGTGATGCATCATTCAAAATTTTACCCTATTAACTTTCAATGGTATGATAATGGCTTGCTATGGTGGCAACAAGTAACAGAGAACTAGGGTTTGATTCCAAACAGAAATCTTGAGAAATGGTAACAAGAGTGCAAATTACCCAATCCTAACTTAAGGAGGTAGTAACAATAAATAACAATACTAAGCTCTATGAGTCTGGTAATTGGAATGAGTATAGTCTAAAACTCTTAATAAGGATCCATTAAAGTTCAAGTCTAATGCTAGCAGTTGCGATAATTCTAGCTCCAATAGTGTATATTTATGTTGTTGTAATTAAAAAACTTATAGTTGGAACTAAGGTTGGATTATCTGATCTACCTCATGGTGAGCATTGGTCTACTCATCCCTACTGCCAATGATGTACTCTTGGCCTTAACTAGCTGAGTCATTCCTCTAAAGCTATTACTTTGAAGAAATTAGAGTGCTCAAAGCAAGCCTAAGATTGTATACATTAGCATGGGATAACATCATAGGATTTAGTCCTATTGTGTTAGCCTTTGGGATCAGAGTAATGATTAACAGGGATAGTCAAGGCCATTCATATTTCTTAGTCAGAGGTAAAATTCTTGGATTTATGAAAGATGAACAATTACAAAAGCATTTGCCAATGATGTTTTCATTAATCAAGAATGAAAGTTGGAGGCTCAAAGACGATTAGATATCATCCTAGTCTCAACCATAAACAATGTCAACCAAGGATCGACAGTGTTACTTTTAGGAATCATCAGTACATTATAAGAAACCAAAGTCTTTGGGTTTCAAGGGGAGTATGATCGCAAGGCTCAAACTTAAAGGGATTGACATAAGGGCACCACCAAGAGTAGAGCCTGTGGCTTCATTTTACTCAACATGGGGAAACTTACCAGGTTTAGACATAGTAAGGATTGATAAAATGAGAGCTCTTTTTTAATTCTATAAGTGGTGGTGCATGACTGTTCTTGGTTGGTGAAGCAATTTGTCTAGTTAATTTCATTAACGAATAAGACTCCAACCTACTAACTGGCTATGAGGAGGTGATCTTTCATGGCTAGCCTCTTTGAGGGACTACGGTCGCTTAGGCTAAGGAAGTTTGAGGCAATAACAAGTTTGTGATACCCTTAAATGTTCTAGGCTGCATGTGCACTACACTAATGTATTCAACGAGTTTATATGTCACTATCTATAAGAAAGACCAAGCCAAAGGTTCTCGTTGAGATAGGGAACAGTTCTAAAGCTACTTAGACCAAGTTAATATGTAAGGTAGACCAGGCATAGAGGTGCAATAGAGGTCCCAGAGGTAGGACCATGACCCAGAATGTATGTGTAGGCACTAAAATGAGCTCAAAAAGCTTAAGCCAGTGGATTTGGTTTAGTAGCTTTTAGATAGACCCAGGCGCGGATGTAGGTGTATGCCCAAGCATAGGTAGAACCAAACCAAACACAAGCCTAGAAAAGGGCCTCACATGGGCACTACTAAAGAAAGAGTCCAAGATAATTCAAACTCCTTTTTAATAGAGTCCATGTAAAATTAAAACTCTTCAATGTAACCCTATTGAAATGTCCTGTATATATTAGACTCTTTGTAAGCTTAGGATAGGAACTATGTCAACCATTGATTCAAGGGAGCTTTAGCTATAAATAAGAAGTGCCCCCAACCTCATTATACTCTCCACAACTTAAGTAATACAAGTTTACTCTTGCCAATCTCTATCATTCACTTTAGCTTTCTATTAAACAGTTTATGTGTAGCCTTGTCTAACAGTAGATTAGGGCAACTAGTTTTTGAGTTTTGAGTGCCCATGCATCTGTCCAGTTAAAGGCTTGTCTAGGATACCAGATGAGTCAACTCCAAGGTCCTAGAACCATACAAGTCAAAGCTTGAGTCTCAGCCTATGATAAGTGGTATTAGAGTAGGTTTAAAACTAGTTCAGAGTCAGCAAAAGCTGGTCCAAAGTGATCAATGATGTGTGCTACTAGAACTAAAGTTAACCTTGGGAGAGGTTTCGAATGTGTTGGTGTAGGCATTCAATTTTTTGGTGTAGGCATCGTAGGTAATTTTTGTGCTTGTGTGCTTTTGATATGCCCCCTAGTGCACAAGATACAGGTGTACAAGAGTGTAGACTAGGTGTTCAACCGATTACTATTATAGTACTATAGGAGTACTAGGCATGGTGTGCAGGTGTATAGACTGGTGCCTGATCAAGAATGCAGGGCATGTTGAGCCAATGTGCAAATTGGTGCTTGACAATGTGTGTGTATTGGTGTGTTATGCTAACAGATAGGTGTGCTGGTTCATGGGGACCAAGACTAGATCATTGGAATGTGCAAAAGGTTGAGGTAATGTCTTTTGTTTTGTAAATTGTTTAGGGTTGTGGCATCACTAGGGAAAACTAGACCAAAGGCCAGGGTAAGGGCCTTGATAAGTGCCCGACTATAGACGAAGGAAGGAAGGCTAGATTGAAAGACATGGTGATGTCCCTAGATACCTAATTGCAAAAGTTTGAGGTGACTATTGTTGAATTAAGGTATAGGTTCAAGGATAGGGAATGATCTTTGAATGAGCTATTAGAGGTGCTCATGCAGTGGAATAAGGCATTGGAGGCCATGGTGTCAACCTTGCAATATGAGCTAGCAAGGCTTGGGGTTGATCATACTACATTTCAAACTACCATAATTGTTGGTGTGGGCTTAGGACCTAAGGTGGTGGTGGCTAAGCAATTTTTAGATGGTCAAAAGCCAGAAGTAAAGACCATGCTACAACAAAAAGGTATGCAGAAGTCAAGGTGGGCCAGTGTTGTTATGGAATCAAAGACTCAGGTTTAGTGCACCAAGTTTCCAAAGCCTAGGGGAAACAACCAAAGTGGGGGAGACACCAGTGTTTGTTCCTTAGGGGAGGAAAGGGCTATGAGAAATCCCATATTTTGCATAACCACTACTACCGCCAGTAGGGGCAAAGAGAATAAGCCCTTGAGTTGCTTTTTGTGTAACAATTAGCATAGGGTGAAAGAGTGCCCGAGGTGTGCAAGGCCTTCAACCATTAACTATGTAGAGGAGTTGTTTGTAGGCAAGAGTAGTAATGGTGATGAGCACTAAAAGGAGCCCAAGGTGATGCAGCTCGATGCTTTTTGATTCTGTTGAAAAGGTAAAATCTCTCTAAGAGATGACATTGAAGTGGTAATGGAGTGCCACAGCATTAGTCCCAAGGTGCAGCTAGATCCCTCCAAAAAAAATTTTGCAGCAGGCAACTGAAAAAAAGAAAAAGAGACATTGAGCGTGCAAGCGAAAGGGACTAGTGTAGCACAAGGTTAATGATACTTAAGAGAACAACCAGTAGAGTACTTATTTGGGTATGGGACAAACACATAGGAAATCTAGTTCGAGGGGAGAAGATAAAGCTGATTTGCATAGGGCATGCAGTTCAGGTGCAACATCCCTCTAGCAATGAGGGTGCTGCTAGAATAAGTAAGAGAGAATGTCACAGTCCATAAGAAAGACCAAGCCCAAGGGCTTTCATTGAGATAGGGAGTGGTTCTAAGGTAATCAAGACCAAGTTAGAATGCAAGGGAAACTAGGCCTAGAGGTGTAATATAGGTCTTGGGGGTAAGACCATAAACCATAATAGGTGCATAGGTATCAAAACAAACTTAGGGAGCTCAAGCTAAAGGATCTAATTCGACAGCTTTCAAATATACCTAGGCATAAGCACGTGAGTAGGACCAAGCATAGCAGAACTAAACCATGCGTAGGTCCAAAAAGGGGCCCCACATGGATACTACTGAAGAAAGAGTCCAAGCTAATTCAAACTCTTTTCTAATAGAGTTTATGTAAAATTAGAACTCTCCAATGTAATCATATTGCAATGTCCTATATATATTAGACTCTTTGTAAGCCCTAGGATAGGAATTATGTTAGCCATTGGTTCAAGGGGGCCTTAGCTATAAATAGGAGAAGCCCTCCACCCTCACTATACACACCACAACTTGAATAATACAAGTTTACTCCTTCCTATCTCTATTGTTCTCTTTAGCTTTCCATCAAACAATTTATGTACAGCCTTGTCTAGTAGTAGATTAAGATGGTTGGCCTTGGCGTTTCAAGTGTCCATGCATTGATCTAGTTAAAGGCTACTCTAAGACACCGAATGAGTTAATTCCTGGGTCCTAGAGCTGCACAAGTCAGAGCCTAAGTCTCAACCTGTGACATATAGCTTTTGTTGATAGGCCCAAGTAATATTTGAAATTTCATCGTCATTGTGATAGATCATTTCAATTATTGGTCTTCAAGGAGGAATTCCTAGTAGGCGTGAGTCATCAGCTCACACTGACTACATCCTTACCCTTTGTACACACTGCCCATCACTCCTACTAATTGAATGGTCTGATGAAGTGTTTGGATCATGGCAACATGATAGTTCATTGCCCATGATGTCTCGAGAAGTCCACCGAACCTTACATTTAGAGGAAGAAAAAGTCATAACAAGGTTTTCATATGTGAACTTGTGAAAATATCATTGTTGAAACATGATTAATGAACGACAATGCATTAACAAAACACTAAGGAGGCAAGGGTACCTTTGTGCCTCAAGCCTTTTGCTGCCCTAGGTGTGCACGATGATCGATTCATTTCACTTCCAAAGCGGATGAAACTATTAGTATCATTGCTTATGGCTGAATAACGAACCCTTGGCACCAATCAACCTAGGGAACCATAATGAAAAAGAGCAAGTGTGCCTTCTCCATCCTATTCATGGTACATACATGGGTGACATCATGACTCTTTTTTTCATGAAAAACCAAAACAACTCTCAGCAATGGATATCTCACTCTTGCCTCAATGAAGAATGTACTAAAATACAATACATGGTGTGAATTGTAGAATCTCATGAACCATTGAGTCATTGAATGCAAGTTGTGCTACAAGCCATTAGGCCGACGGCACGTTTGCCTGGGTGTCATGCATTGTCTCCCCCTCTAAACCCCCACCCATTAGGCTTTACAGTAGGGAGTGGAAAATCACCCTTCATGATCTCATCGATTGTGGTTGGCCCAAAATCGAGTCCCTGACAATGATAGCATCATGATCGTTGGTGGTAAAGCTCTTGGCATGCCTCGATTCTAGTGACGCATGCTCATTGTCCATCTAGACCCCATTGGACCCCTCGCATCACTTGATTGATGCTAGCATCATGACCCTAGGTCAAGTAGGATTACCTGATGAATTTAAGCATATCAATATGCAAAGAAAAAGAAACTTAACTAGATTCCCCTAGGAACAACAAGCGAACCAGAAAGAGCTCAACTTGAGAATAAGGTGCCCAAGGTGTCTGAATTGTAGTTTACAGAAGCGTCTTCAGTGGTGGACCAGGCCCAAGTCTCCAGGAAAGGGGAGCTAGAGAGGTTGAAGGCCTTATTATGCCTAGACCCTATCACACCATGAGACACTATCTGCGAGTCAAGTTGTTTAGGTATGTAGCCTTAATAGGGCAGTAAATTCCATCCAAGGCTAAATATGGGTGAGAAACTGATAAAGAACAAGTTTCACGAGGGAAAGATGAAAAGAACTTTGAACACAGAGTCAAAGAGTTCTTGAAATTATCAAGAAAAAAGTGAAATGGGGGTCAATGATGCATCTTGGTTAAATGTGGAATAACGATAGCCGATCCGTCGATTAGCTAGGCCATGGACCATTGTGGGTGGTGACGGTGGCCTGACCCCAAACTTTCAATATGCCTATGGAGACATCATTACCATGATTATAAAATGTAGCAATGCCTTGACACTCACGTGCTCTTGACATAGGCCTGTAGGTTCCTCATCCGGCCCATCTTGAAATATGGACTAAGGAGTCTAACATGTGTATGAGTCAATGGGGTAGAAAACCTATAAAACACAAGGAAGCTAATTGGTGGGATCCGTCACGAGTGAGCTATTGATTGACCTTGATCTTCTGATAAGGGTTCAAGTGTAAGCATGTCTGTAAAGACCTAAAAGATAAAGAACTATGCCTGAGTGGGATAAAGCCAAAAAAAACTATGGTGGAGGACCACAATGATACTAGCATGTAAATTGTTCATCTAACTTAGGTATAGGTGTGAAAGACTAATCAAACTATTTAATAGCTGGTTCTTTCTGAAGTTTTCCTTAGGATAGTTGGAGCCCTTAATGAATTCCATTAAGTAAAGCTAATGATTAGAGGCATCGGGATTGTAACACCCTTGACCGATTCTTAAACTTTAAATAGGTAGGATGGTGCAACTTTATTAAGCCATGCCACGAAATTGAGAGCTCCAAGTGGGCCATTTTTGGTAAGTAGAACTTGTGATGCAAGATGAACCAGAAGCCAAGTTATGGTGACCAACTTTGCACTAACCTAGAACCCACAAAGTTTGCTGGTTGATTAAGATAACAAAACAGTGGTCATAGAAGTTGAAATTTGCTAAAGAGTGTGCAATAACTCACCTATCGAGTCAACTAGCATTGAAAATGGATGATGCTTAAACACACGACCTATACTTGACTATCAGGGCAAGGGTCAAGCCCCAATGAGTAAGAAGGTGCATGGTCACTGCAAAACCTGAGGTATGAGCTCGAGTGGAGCAGCCATCAATGTAGATCTTGCCATTAGTAGTAAATATTCAAATGAAAACTTTGAATGCCAAAGAGAGGAAAGGTTTCATGTGAATGGCACTTGCATATGGGTCAGTTGATCCTAAGAGATGGGGAAAATAGTTTAATAGTGCATCTAACACAAGCTTTGAAAGGGAATAAGGTTAAAATTCTTGAACCGAGATACAGTGATTAACGGCAACATTAGAGAATCTAGAGACATTGGTGGGGTCCTCGAAAGGAGATATCTTTTCTATTTCATGACCTGGAAATGACTCAACTATAGGTAGGGTCCAGTAGCCAAATGAGCAACATATGTTGCTTGGTGTCTGGTGCACCCCTGGCAACCCTTAAAAATTTAGAGCACCGAGTGCCATCTGTGTCCGATCATACTCATAACCACATCAGGTCTTCAAGGTAAACAACCATTGGTCAATGGAACAATGTATGCAAAGGAAGTCAGCAAAATGGATTCGTAATCTCAGGAAAAGGATTAGCTCTAAGGGCTATGCATGGGGGTCCTATTTCTGAACCCATCGGCTATCATTGCACTATTGAGCTACTCCCATGGCAAGAATAAGTCATCATGTGTCAGTCTGCAGCCTTCCCCAAATAATGAATAGTCAACTTTGAACTAGTATGCACTAAGGGAATCTAACTATTTAATTAAAACAAAACATTGCAATAGTCCCTACAGATGCTCACACAATGTGATTTTTGCCCAGTGCTTTGAATGTCAAAGTGAAAAAATTCAACCAAGCGCAGGTAAATGGTGGGAGTAACTATGACTCTCTTAAGGTAGCCAAATGCCTTGCCATCTAATTATTGATACGCATGAAAGGATTAATGAGATTTCCACTATCCCTATCTACTATCTAGTGAAACTACACCCAAGGGAATGGGTTTGGCAGAATCAGCAAGGAAAAAAAACCTAATTGAGCTTGACTTTAGTCTGACTTTATGAAATGACTTGAGAGGTATAGGATAAGTGGGAGCCCTCGAGTGAAATTAAAATACCACTACTTTTAATGCTACTTTACTTATTCTGTAAATCAAAGGTAGGGCACGACCCCTTCTTTTAAACCCAAAGCCAACCTCGATCAGTCAATCTAGGTGAAAGACATTATCAAGTGGGGAGTTTGGCTGGGGTGGCATATTTGTTAAAAGCTAATGCAAGTGTCCTAAGATGAGCTCAATAAGAATAGAAATCTCATGCAGAACAAAAGGGTAAAAGATCATTTGATTTTGATTTCTAGTACAAATACAAACTATGAAAGCATGGCCATCGATCCTTTAGACCATCAAAATTTAAAGCTAAAGGTGTTAGAAACCACACGGATAATTGGCTTGTGGCAGCCAAGCATTCATAGTGACTTTGCTTCTTGATCTTTCAATGTAAGCTTTTTTAATCATTATGAAGCAAAATTCACCAAGTGTTGGATTGTTCACTAGCCACTGGGAACATGAACTAGGTTTAAACTATCATGAGATAGGTTAGATTTACTTACTAATTGCATTGTCGTAATAGTAATTCAACCTAGTATGAAAACAATCATTGATTTGCACAATAGGTCATCGCACTTGGTTAAAAAGCCAAAGGCACAAAGCTACCATGTGCTAGATTATAACTAAATGCCTTTAAGTCAAAATCTAGGCTAGAAGTGATGCATGTGCCTGTCACCCAAATGTTGACCCACAGTAGGGGCCAATACCTCTAAAGGCATGTGTCCTAGGTGCAGCCCCTACAGCGAACAAGCTACACAAGCCTCTTTGGAGCTCAATTTCTATCGAGTGGTAGGTAGAATCCTTTATAGATGACTTAAATACATGATGGGATATTGTATGTGGTAGAGTAGCCTTGCTATCACATCCATTGAGAGTTAACCCTTTATCGCTTCAATTTGTGCCTCCCCCAACCACACCCATCGAAGTCCTCTCATTTCATTTTCTTACACCACACCCTTCTAGGGTTGGGGATGAATGGTGTTCTCCATTGTAATGATTCAGTCAGGTATTTGTTATAACCACCAAGTAAACTACAATTGAATGCCTTTGGTAGTTGCTACAATGATAGCCTTGCCCTTGGTGTAGGCACTTGCCTCGAAATCTATCAGTGTACGCCAGCCCCTGGTGTAGGTTGTTACCTTGAACACCATTAACAACATGTGGCCCTTGGTTGGTGTAAGCAATCGTGTCCAACACCATCAACTGATGCTGGCCTATTGTTGCCCCATACACCATTAGTAAATGTTGGCCCTTAGTGTGGGATGTTGCCTTAAACACCATCCCAAATGTTGGCACTTGGTATAGGCACTTGCCTCAACCACCAAAAGTGCAAGTGGGCTCTTGGTGCAGGTTGTTACCTTGAACTCCTCTTAGTAGATGTTGGCACTTGGTGTGGCATGTATACCATAAACCTTTCACCCATAGCACTTGTTTACCCCTTGATCACCATCAGCACCAAATGATGCTTAATGCATGCATCACATGCTCCAATCTTAAGCCAAACTCTATGTAACCTTGAATAAGGAATTGACTCTGTTTGCCTAGGTTAGCCTACAAAAGTCAAGTGCTTAACATAATTCCAGCTTGTCAAAAATTATGCTACTGTATTGGGCCTTCTAGAAGACCACAAATCTGATTGTCCTAGGACTATGTTCAAGTGTGCCCATACCTACATCTAACTATGCACTTGTACCTCGATCATCAGTGCCCATAGCTAGGTCTGATTATATGCCCGTGTATCGCTCACTAGTACTTACACCTAGGCTTAGCTTAATTCTACTGAACTTGAACACTGTGCCTAAACCTCTAAAGTCTTGATCACTACCCATACCACTAAAAATGGCTAGTTCCTCATGACCTAGGCCTTTAGTAGGCCTTAAGGCCTAGCTCCCTAGCTATTGAACCTATCTTGCTAGAATTGGAACTGCTCATCAACTCAGAGAGAACCCTTAGGCCAAGGCCAGTTTATAAACCATGACACATGTGTCACTGGTTGAGACTTAAGCTTTGACTCATAAGGCTCCAGGACCTAGGAATGGACTAATCCAACTTCCCACATTAGCCTTCAATTGAATTGGTGCACAGACACTCAAGACTTCAGGGCTAACCACCTAAGCTACTACTAGACAAGCTTGCATATAAGGTGTTTAATAGAAAGCTAAAAAGAACAATAAAGATAGGCAAGAGTAAACTTGTTTTACTCAAGTTATGGTGTGTATAATAGGGTGGGCACACCTCTTATTTGTAGCTAAAACCCCCTTGAATCAATGGTTGACATTGTTTCTATTCTAATGCTCACAAAGAGTACAATATGTATAGGACATAGAATGGGATTACAATGAATAGTTCTAAATTTACAGGTCTGCACCAACTTTGGTTTTGCCTGCACCTAGGCTTACTCTCATGCTCGTGCTGGGTTTGTCTAAAAGTTGCCAAATTAGATCCCTTGGCCTGAGCTGCCTAAGCTTATTTCAGTGCCTGCACACCCATTCTAGGTCATGGTCCTGCACATAAGGCCTCCATTGCACCTTTGGGCCTGATTTCCCTTACATTATGACTTGGTCCATGTTGCCTTAAAGCCACTTCCTATCTTAGTAAGAACCCCTCGAGAGTAGAATGCATGCGTAAGCACCAGAATCACCCATGCTAGCTCCTCAAACCAAGGTTAGCACTTGTAGATGGGCCTCAGATGGACTAAGCCCTGGTGCAGGTGGACTAGGCCTTGGTGTGGGCACATTAGGCCATAGTAGACCCAACTATCATCAGGCTTAAGTAGACCTAATAGATAGAACTTTCTAGAAAGATTTGGAGACTCCTATGATAGCATAGTTCCCTTCATAATTCAAACTCTTGACGTATATCTCATGTAATCTTTTTGTAATCTTGGACATTGTAATAGCCATTGGATTGAGTCAATCCTAGCCATTGATTCATGGGGGCTTCAACTATAAATAGATATCTTCCCTACCTTTATTTAGTATGCAAAAACACTTTAGTGAATACAAGTTATAGCATTTCCAAGCATCTCTTGCTTTCTAGGCTTTTCTAGCTTTATAGTGCCTTTTAGTGTTCTTATGAGTGCTCATTGCTTGAAAGTGTTTGCATGCTAACTTAGGCATTCAAGGAGGGAGTCCAGCCTAAGGCTACATAGTGCATTTAGTTTAAGTCCTAGGCCCATGACCATGCACATGCCTCAAGCACCATCGGGACATGTTGGCCCATGGTCTCAGCATATGTTTCGACCATCATTAACACATGCTGGCCTTTGTGCAGGTAGTTCACTCAAACACCATCAACATATGTTGGGTTATGCACCATGCACACCACGATAGACAGTAGGTGGGTTCAGGCACATCTTCATATTTTACCATGCCAATGCCATTTTTATTGCTTGTAAATTTGTATAAGCGCTCGCTAGTGCCCACACCTAGGCCTGGTTTAATTTTGTCAAACATGAACATTGTGCCTGAGCCTCAAAAGTCTTGATCACTACCCATACCACTACTCCGAGCTAGTTCTTCATAACTTGGGTCTCCAGTAAGCCTCAAAGCTTGGTCCTTTTGGCTATCGGACCCTATCCTACTAGAACTAGAACTAGAACTACTCATTGACTCATAAAGAACCCATAGGCTTGGACCAGCTTGCAAACTATGACACATGCATATGCCTCAACCACCATTGATACATCTTGGCCCTTGGTCTTGACATATGCTTCAACCACTATCAACACATGTTGTGTCATGCACCATGCGCGGGTATCCTGGGCTCGAGATGTGTGTCATGGCCTCTGACCTAAGACTTAGAATCCATACGACCTTAGGCTTGGAATCACCTTCTTCTAGCTTAAGTCAACTTAGAACACAAGTGTGTGGGCACTAGAATAATGGGAAGGATAGAATGCACGAGTTTGAGAAAAATAAAAGAATAAGAGAATTGCTAGAATATACTCTGTATTTTACTAAAGCAAAAATGTAAGATGATGTACAAAAGAGGGTGGAGCTACCCTCTATTTATAGTTGAGCTCCCAAGCTACACTTATGGCTAAATCCCTAGAGTCAAGGAATTATAATCAATCAAGGATCACACAGATTACATTAATACACCATTATGCTTCATGATTTTTAAGATCAACCAGATCTTTCAGAAGGCTTCTACTGATCTTATGCGCTTCTAAAAGATCTTGCTGCACACTTCCTCTCTTGGGCCTTCTTGGATGTGGTGCAGGCATCTTACAAGATTGGCATTGGTCGTGTGAGCTGGCCTGCATGCTATGTAAGCAGTTTGGACTCCTCTCTAAGGGCTAGTGTGCAAACTCTTGCCAATGCTCATGGTGTGCGAGCCTCAACCTTAGGTGCATGAGCCTGTGCACCTGGCACACTCGCCTAGGGCATGACATTCTCCCCCACCTGATTGCGTAATGCCTTCGTTGCATTTTCTACATGGAACTACTTCATCTGGTCCCAAAATTGACATAAGTCTTCTGCTGGTTCCCAGCTTGCCTCACTATTTGGAAGTCACTTCTAGCGCACCAAGTACTCTTATCTTGGTTGGTAGTTCTTCTGCCTCACTTCTTGATTAACTATAATGCTATGGACCTCCTTCTTATATAAGGCCCTAGCTTGTAATGGCACATGCTTTGACTTTGCCCATCTTGGATCTCTTTCATCTTTATGAAATGGCTTGAACATGCTAACTTGGAACACCGAGTGTACCTTTAGCTTGGGTGGCATATCTAACTTATAGGCAACCTTGCCTACTCTCTTAACTACTTAGAAAGGTCCCTTATACCTCTAGACTAGGCCTTTGTGTAGCCTCTTATGGCCTACAATGGGATACAGCTTCACCAACACCAAGTCTCTTACTTGGAACTACATGTCCCACCTATTCTTGTCTACCCACTTTTTTGACCCCTTTGCCACTTTATGTAGACAGACTCTAGCTAAGTCAACTTGCTCCTACCAAGCCTTGGCAAACTTGTATGCTACTGGATTCAGCCCTGTATAACCTATAGTAATCGAACTAGGTTTTAACGATTGCTAGCCTATCATGATCTCAAATGGAATCTAGTTTGTTGCCTCGCTCCTTTGCAAGTTGTAAGAAAATTAGGTGACATTTAATAGTTTTGGCCAGTCCCTTTGTGTGGCACTCACATAGTGCCTGAGGTAGACCTTTAATAGCCCATTCATATGCTCAGTCTGCTCATTGATCTATAAATGTATGCTGGTGAAAAAGTTTAAGTCTGACCCCAATAGCTTGAACAACTCAGTCTAGAACCTACCCATGAAATGCCTATCCCGATCACTAACAATGGTCCTCAGCACTCGCTTCCTTGGTTAGGCACTCTTTGGTTGTTGGAATGAAAATCCCATACTTAGAAAACCTGTCCACCACTACCATGATGGTTCCAAACCCCTCTGTCTTGGGTAGACTGACTATAAAGTCTAGAGTGATGTTCTCCCATGGTTGCTCTGGAACTGGTAATGGCTCCAAGAGACTACTTGGTTTCTTGAGCTCTACTTTGTCCTGTTGGCACGTAAGACAAGTCTTCACATAGGCCTCTACATCTTCCCTCATGTACGACTAGTAGTATCGATCCTCTATCAAAGCCAAGGTAAGGCTTACCCCTAGGTGTCCAACCAACCTCGAATCATGGCACTCATGCATGACTTCCCTACGAAGCGTCTCACGCTATGGAACAAACAGCCTATTGCCCCTAGTGTACAATAAACCATCCTACAACCAAAATCACCTAGTCTTACCTTACTAGGTGTACTCCATGAGAGCCTTGGCTGTAGGATCATGCACAAGCCTTTCTTTGATGCGTGGCACCAAAGACCCCTTTGGTCGGCTAATGGTAGCAAGGTTCACCTTTTTGCTTAGGGCATCAAGCACCAGGTTTGCTCATCCTGGCTTGTACTGTATCTTGAAATCAAACTCCACAAAAAAATCCTACCACCTCACCTATTTAAAGGATAACTTTTTCAATGATTGGAAGTAGTTGGTCGCCACATTGTCCATTTTAACCACGAACCTCAACCTCACTAAGTAATGGTGCCAAGTGTGCAAGTAGTGCACCATTACAGTCATCTCATTCTCTTAGACCTGTACCTATGCTCAGTCTCATTGAGTTTTTGGCTTTCGAATGCAACTGGATGTCCTTCCTACATCAACACACCTTTTATTACATAGTCTGATGCATCGATATGCACTTCATATAGCTTGGCATGGTCTGGCAAGGCTAAGATTGGTTCCTCGATCATAGCATGCTTCAATCGATCAAAGGCTTCCTGGCACCCTACGTTCCACTGCCATGTTCCTTTTTTCTTGAGCAAGTCAATCAATGGCGTAGTTATAACTGAGTGGCCTTTGATGAAAGACGTGTAGTAGTTGACCAACCTAAGGAATGACCTCAACTCAGTGACCTTAGTTAGTGATTCCCACTCTAAGATGGCATGCACCTTGCCTTCATCTATGTGAATCCTACCACCTCCCATTATGTGGCCTAAGAATAAGATCTCCTACTAGGCAAATGAGCACTTTTCCTTCTTGACATACAGCTTATGCACCTACAACACCTTGAACACCTGTCTCAAGTGGTCTACCTGCTCTTCCAATGTTTGCCTGTAGATCACAATGTCATCTAGATAAACCATAACAAATCGATCAAGGAACAACCGAAGTACCTTGTTCATGAGTGCACAGAAGGTTGCTAGGGCATTGGTGAGTCCAAATGGCATGACCAAGAACTTATATGAGCCATACCAAGTGACACACGCTATCTTGGGCTTATCTCCTTCCATAATCCTGACATGATAGTAGCTCAACCTCAAATCCAGCTTGGTGAACCATCTTGCGCTCTCAAGTTGGTCAAATAATTTCGTAATGAGTAGGATAGGATACTTGTTCTTGATGGTCAACTTGTTTAAAGCTCAATAATCTATACATATCCACAACGACCCATCATGCTTGCGCTGTAATAGAATGAGTGCACCATATGGCACCTTAGATGGCTTGATAAAGCCAGCATCAATCAACTCCTTGACCTACTTCCTTAACTCTTCTAACTCTAGTGGGACATTCAGTAAAAGGCTTTAACTGGTGGCTTGGCCTTAGGCACCAGCTTGATCTTGTGGTTCACTTCTCTCTTAGGTGGTAGCTTGCTAGACAGCTTTGCGAGCATCACATCGCTAAAGGACTCCAGCACTTTTAGCACCTCTAAAGGGGTATTGGACTCCTCCTCTCTCAGCTCCTCATACTTCAGGGTTACCAATAAGGTGTCTTCCTCCCTGTTCACTACCTTGGCAAATTTAATGGCTAACACCACCTTAGACCCAATTCTGAACCCTTACCTTAATGGTACAATGCATTGGCACTGTGCATCCAGAATGTAAATACAATTGGCAAAAGGCACAAGGAAGACGCTAATCCAAACAAGGAAATCCAACCCAATCATAAACTCATAGTCATCCAAGGGTATTACCTCATTGGTTTCCTTACCTTTCTAGTCTCTAAGCTACAACTCCACTCCTCACGCTACTCTAATGGCTAGAACTTCCTTGGAGTTCATCGTCTTGATGGTACTAGTCCCTTTTTGCACCTTCAATTTGAGCTCTTGGGTTCAAAACCATGAAATAAACAAGTGTTAGGTACCTGTGTCCACCAATGCACTCACCTTCTAACCTGTAACCATCAGATCAGCAAACATCAAGCCTTTTGGTTTGTAGCTCCCCTCACTCTGGCAGTATTGAGTACTAATGACAAAAGCTTTACTACCCCTACCTTTGGCTCCTTATCAAACTCTTTATCTACAATAGCCAGCTTGCCCTTCTGTGGGTAATTGCATGCTATGTAGCTCCCTCCACATAGGTAGCATGCGAGTGGCTCTCGATCCCTCTTTGCCTTTCACTTCCCTGCTAGTGGCTTCCTCTCACCATCTTTGTTCGAACGATCTTGATCCCCATCCTTGGATTATCGATCATGGTCCCTTCCCTTAGACTACTTCTCCTGGTCCCTCTTGTCCTTGCCCTTTCCCTTGGGCTTGGAAGACTCAAACTTGTTCAATGGTTTGAACTCCACCAAAAACTGAATAGTAGTCATGGCTTTCCCTTTGTAGCTCATGCTTCTGTCACGGTCTTGAAGTGAAGTCAAGAATCCCACATCAATTAAGTACTAGAGTTGGTCTTGGGATATAAGGGTTCACACCTCTTCCTCCTTGTGAGGTACCTTTTTATAGGACAAAACCATGAGGCCAGAGGGGCCAGAGCAAACAATACCTTACAAGAGTGTGAACTATAGTAAGTAGGTTGATCTAGGACATTGGATGAGTGCATGCTTAGGTCTTGGAGCCACATGGGCCTGGATATTAAGTCTTGATTTGTGACAAGAGGAATCAAGGCCAACTCTATGGGGTACTAGAGATGTGCCATGAAGGATGGTAGGCCCTTGTTGGAGTGGGGAAAGATGTCACGGTCCTGAAGTGAAGTCAAAAATCACACATCAGTTAAATACTAGAGTTGGTCTTAGGATATAAGGGTTCACACCTCTTCCTCCTTGTGAGGCACCTTTTGTGGGATAAAACTATGAAGCCAGAGGGGCCAGAGTGAATAATATCTCACAAAGGTATGAATCGTAGTAGGGTAGACTGATCTAGGACATTGGATGAGTGCATGCTCAAGTCTTAGAGCCACGTAGGCTTAGAGATTAAGTCTCGATCTGTGGCATTTCACCCACAGCTTCAACCTATCTATGAAAGTAAATAAGCCCTCTATCTCACTCAGATCTGAGATCTAAAGCATCAGTTTAGAGAATTTTTAGACATAGTCCCTTATCTCCCCTTACTGGTAAACCTGCATAACTTCACCCACGCCTCATCATTGGCATACTCTAAGTAGAATTACTCTCTGAACTCTTTTTGGAACTCTGCCCAGGTTCCAATCATGGCATCTCATACCTCACATCATCACACCTGTACCTTCACCATAACAAGGCAACACCAATAAGATACATTGATGTAGTGCTTACCCTGGTAGCCTCATCTTGCATGCTCGTGGCCTGAAAGTACTATTCCATGCCCCATAGATACTTGTCTACTTTCTTGGCTGCCCTGTTCCCCTTGACCCATTTGGGCTTAGAGATCTCCACATAGGTCTTAAATGCTCTAGCAAATATGCCATTCCCTATGATAGTCTTGCATACAGTGAACTCACTCTTGAGCTCCTCTATCTCTTTGGGCATAGCCTTCATGCCCCCTCGCATGGTCTCTACCTAGGCTTCCAAAGTCTTGTTCCTTTGGGTGATCACATCTATGCCTTGATTGAGAGTAGCTTGTAACTCACCCTTGAGCTCCTTCTTCATAGAGTCTAACACTTCAATATGAGTCTCCACATCATCAAGCTTCTTTTTCATGTCACCCATGGTCACCTACACCTTGGACAGCCTTCCATCCATGGTAGACTAGATGTCTTTTGAACTGGCCTTTTTGCCCATTTTGTGCCCTTATTCCTGGGCCTTTGGTTGTTGGCTAGCCACATTGTTTTGAGATGCCATCTCCTTAATTGTGATCTAACCTACACACACAAACAAGCAAAACCAAAACTACTCTGATACCAACTATCATGGGCTCTAACCTAAGACTCAAAATTCGTGCAGCCTTAGGCTTGGAATCACCTTATTCTAGCTTAAGTCAGCCTAGAACACAAGTGTATGAGCACTAGAACAATGGAAAGGATAGAATGCGCAAGTTTGAGAAAACCAAAAGAATAAGAGAATTACTAGAATATGCTCTGTATTTTACTAAAGTAAAAGTGTAAGATGATGTACAAAGGAGGGTGGGATAACCCTATATTTATAGTTGAAGCCCCCAACTACACTTATGGCTAAATCTCTAGAATCAAAGAATTATAATCAATCAAGGATTACATAGATTACATTAATACAAGACTCTATTTCCTAATTTTTAGGGTTAACCAAATCCTTTAGAAGGCTCCTATTGATCCTATACGCTTTTAAAAGATCTTGCTATGCACTTCTTTTCTAGGGCCTTCCTAGATATGGCGTAGGCATCATGTAGGCCTGGCTTTGGCTATGTAAGCTGGCCTGCATGCTGTGTAGGTGATCTGGACTCCTCACCAAGGCTTAGTGTGCAAACCTCTACCAATGCTCCTGGTGCACAAGCCTTAACCTCGGGTGCTTAAGCCTATGCACCTGACGCCTTTCCAGGGCATGACACGTGCACCATGCACACTATAATTGGGCAATAGGTGGGTTCAACCACATCTTCATATTTCTGCCATGCCAATGCCATTTTTATATCTTGTAAATTCATATAAACGCTCACTAGTACCCATACCTAGACCTAACTCAATTCTGTCAAACATGAACACCATGCTTAAGCCTCTAAAATCTTGATCACTGCCCATACCTTTATTCTAGGCTAGCTTTTCGCAACCTGGGCCTCCAGTAAGCCTCAAGGCCTATCCATCTAGCCATCAAACCTTGTCTCATTAGAACTAGAATTGCTCTTTGACTTATTGAGAACCTATGGGATTAGACTAGCTTGTAGATTGTGATACATTCACATGCCTCGACCACCATCGGGATATGTTGACCCTTAGTCTCAAGTCATGCTTTGACCACCATTAAAACATACTGGCCCTTTATGTGAGCAGTTCCCTTAAACACATCGACACATGCTAGGCCACTCACCACACATAGGTATCCTAGGCTTGAGCTATGCACTATGCATACCACGATCAAGCAGTAGGTGGGTTAAGGCACATCTTTATATTTTTACCATGCCAATGCCATTTTTATGGCTTGTAAATTCATATAAGCACTTACCAGTGCCCATTTCTAGGCTTGGCTCAATTCTACCAAACTTAAACACCATGCCTGAGCCTTTGGAGTCTTTATCATTACCAATACCACAATTTTATGGTAGTTTCCTGCAACTTAGGCCTCTAGTAGGCTTCAAGGCATGGTCTTTGTGGCTGTCAAATCCTATCCTACTAAACTAAAACTATTTCTTGACTAAAAAAAACCCCCTAGGCTTAGACCAGCTTGTGGACTATGACACATCACATGCCTTGACCTCCATCGGCATCGAAAGACCCTTAGTGTATACACATGCCTTAACCACCATCGAGACTTATTGGCACTTTATCTCAACACATGCTTTGACCCTTATCGACACATGCTAGCCTTTGTGCAGGCAATTCCCTCGAACATGATTTGCACATGTTGGGCCCCATACCATGTACAAGTATTTTGGGCCTAGGCCACGCACCATGTGCGCCATGATTGGGCAATAGGTGGATTCAAGCACATCATCATATTTTTGTTGTGCCAATGCCATTTTTATGGCTTATAAATTCATATAATGGTCCCTTAAGCCTTCATGTGAAGTTTCATGGCAAGATACTCATTTTTTATTTTTCATAAATTTTAAAATTTTTCTCGATTTAGATTTTTTGAAATTTTGTTAAAAGAAGTTTTGGCCCTAATTTTGGTGTACATGATCCTTGTATTTTTATTGGCTTTCACAAAAAAAAATTTAGCTAAAAAATTGAAGTGTAGAAGATTTTTTGGCCATTCGAAAAAAATACCCCTATTTTAGACTCTTGAATGGCTACTAGCTACAAACCTGTAAAAACTCTTACACTCTTTAAGGGGGTGTGAGTTGTCAAGGTTCTTTAGGGATATAGGGCCAATGGCTAAGGACTAGTGCCCATCGTATATAATGTGTGCACACCTCCTTGACCCTTACCCCCAATCATTGGAACCTCTAATGATGGTGCCCTAGGTAAAAAAATGTTGAACTAGCACATGCTTGAGTCTAATATGTGCACCATGGCCTAGAATCAAACTTTGACTAAGGCATCAACCATCAATGGCACATGCTGGTGTATGGTGCGGGCACATGCCTTGAACATCATTAGCATAAGTTAGCCTTTGGTATGGGCACTTGCCTTGACCACTATCGACACAAGCTGGCACTAGGTATGGGCACTTACCTTGATCACCATTGGCATATGCTAGCATTTGGTGTGGGCACATGCCTTAATCAGCATTAGTAGTAGATGGCTTTCAATGTAGGCAGTTACTTTAAACACCATCAGCACATGCTGGGCTTTGGTGTCGGCACATGCTGGGCTTTGGTGTTAGCACATGCTGGGCTTTAGTATCAGTACATGCCTTGACCACCATTAAAACCTATAAAATCTTGGTGCGAGATATTCCTATTTGAAAAAAACATCCATATGTCAAATGCTCTAATGTCTGCTATAAGCATATCTATAAAATCTCTCATGCTCTTTAGAAGTTGGTTGTCCATGCCCCTCTTTCCCCTCCATGAGGGGAGTAGGTGTACATGATGGGCTTGCCATTACATATATCCATGATAATGTCCTTAGAGCAAAATCTAGGCCATGTTTGCCTTCTCGTCATGTTGTCTGGTGACTGGTTAGTCTAGTGACCTGTAAGAGCCTATGGCCTTGACCAGTTGACATTCATGTGGAAAAGGGGCTTGGTTGTGCTGAGCTCAAGCCCGTGCCTATGTCACAAGCCAAAAGCTTAAGCCTAGCTACCATGCGGCCTTAGGTGGGAAACTATCGTCTATATGCCTAAGTTAGCCTTTAAACCAACTTGGTGCCGTGCACTAATCGACTATGTCATGCACTTGTGCTAGAACTCGACTAACCTCCTAGGAATTTAAGAGAAAGCTAGGAAGAAAATGGTCAAGGCAAGAATAATTTATTTACTTGATTAGGTATGTACACTTGCTATTGGAACATAGTCCCTATGTGTTCTCTACAAAGCCTTTCAAGGCCTATGTCCCTACTGCTCATAATCTTGCTTTGTTATGTTGTCACTTGGTTATGGTTTATGTACAAATGAGGAAAAGGCTCTTCTATTTATACTTGAGTCCCCTTGGTACTTATGGTTACAATGAATCCAAGTGTATGGCCTTTAAGAGCTTTCTACACTATTCTATGGTGCCTACACTTCAATAAGGTAGGCTAAGGCCTTTTTAGAGATATGCTGGTTTCAAGCTCCCTATTAAGCACTTGGGTTTGGAAAAGCCCAAGCATTTTCACTCAATGCCCATGCCTAGTGTGTTCTAGAGTATTCTTTATTTAGGTGCCACTCTACCTATGGCTAGGGCCTTCTAAAGGCTTCTTCATCTAGATGCTATAATGCCCGTCACTATGCCTGTGCTTGGTCCTTCTAAAACTTTTGGTACCCGTGCACCTAGCCTACCTATAGGCTTGTCTAACCCTTCCATGTTCTAGGCCTTTTTATGTTTAACTACCTATACCATATCCTAAGGTGTTCTAAAACCTTTTAGTAGGCAATCCTCATGCCTGACACTGTGTAGCTCACCATGAGGGTGCTTCTACACTCTAGCCTTGGCCTTGGCTCACACATTTGGGTAAAGTATGTGCCTTTAGGAACTTGGTCTTGAACCTACCTAATGCTTCACCTCACCATCTTGAGCAAGTTCCATCATGTGACCTTCTTGGTCGATGACTCATGCATGATCTGTGACATTCTCCCTTACTCATTCTAGCAATGCCCTTGTTGCTAAAGGAATGCCAATGCTTCACCACACATGCATGCTAGATCGATGTTTCTCTCTTATCCCAATGGCCTTTGGCACCTAATCATGATCATCCCTTTCTATTGCCTTGATATTTATATGTCTACTATTAAACTAACTTTTTCCTTAGAGTCACCCACTATGCACTTTGATAAAAAGGGTTTAGTTGATCTCTTTAGTTTGATTGCTGACTCTCTATGTCCATACTCCATTGATCCTATTAGCTTGATTGGTGGCTCTTTGTAGCCACACCATTATCACATTTATCGGGAGCTTGAGAGGTTTGCTTTTTTTGGCTCAATCGAATAGCACTGAGCCTCAACACATCATTGGAGTCTTTAAGGTGCTGATTGCTATCATTATTCTTACCATTGGACTCCTTATAAGTCTTTACAATGGCTACAAGCTTCTTTTATTATGGGCAATCTCTAGGCCTATGTGGTCTTAAACACAAGAAGCAAGTAAAAGTAATGACCTTCTTACCCTTATCCTTGTTAGACTCCTCGACCTTTTTCTTACAATGCCAAAGCTTCTCCTCATTCTCATCTTTTGATGAAAAGTGATTACTCTTGTCTCCCCCACCTAAGCTGTTGTCCCTAGTCTCGAGAGACTTGGTGCACTTATACTTGACCAATGATTTGGAAATTATAATTGCCTGACTCAAGTCTTGGACCCTATGCCATTTTAACTCAATTCTTGCCCATAGCTTTAACCTATCAAGGAAGTAGAGCAAGGCTTCTTGCTCACCCATGTTGGGAACCATAAGTGACAATTCTAAGAACTCCTAACAATAGTTTTACACTCTTCCCATTTGAGTGAGCCAACGAAGCTTCACCCAAGCTTCTTCTTCTCATACTCTAGTTTAAACTATCTCATTAGTTCCTTCACAAATTGATCCCATATGGTGTTGCAGTCTCCCTTTGCTGCATGCTATTGCATCTTTGACAACACCATAATAGGGCCACATCAATTAAGTTCATGGCAATAGTGCTTATCTTAGCCTCTTCTGCTATACTAGCCATTCAAAAGTACTACTTTATGCCCTACACGAAGTTGTTGACTTCTTTAGTTGAGTGACTTCTTGCAAATGGCTTTGGCTTGGGCACTTTCATTGTAGGTCCCAAACCTTTATTTGTAACTATAGTAGCTTGAAACATAACAAACTCCAGCCCCAGATTGCTCTATTTCTTCCCGTAAGGCTACCACTTGAGCCTCTAGAGCTTCATTATACTACGTGAGCACTTCTATCTCTAGAGTCAAGGCATCGTGCATCTTTTCTTTGAGCTCTTCCTATATCAAGTTTAACTCTTGGATGCAATCCTCATTGTCTTTGAACTAATCCATCAAATCTCCCATGGCTAACTCATATTTTACCAACTGAGAGTCCATGGATGATAATAGATCCTTTGAACTGGCTTTTTTCCTCTTGTTGTAGGTGGGTGGCTGTTTTGCACTTCACTCGTGCACTTCACCTGAAGGTTACTAGCCATGCTTTGGCATATGCACCACAATTGTGAAGCTCAGACTAAGGATTTTCCATAATTTCATTAAGAGCACTCAAGTGTATTTATGCCCTATTCTTAGAACTGACAACCAACAATCACCCATACAACACTTTTCATTACAAGTCTATAGCATAATCGACACACTAACACTCAAGCTGTGTATGCACTAGAATTGACACCAACACCGATTGTAACCAAAGTTTGAAACCTACTTTAATACCAACTTCAGTTAGAAATTGACTTGATACCAATTGTCATAGGTTGGGAGCTTAAGCCTAGCTACCATATGGCCTTAGGTGGGAAATTACCATTCATATGCCTAAGTTAGCCTTTAAAAGGACTTAGTGCCATGCACAAACCAACTGTGCTATGCACTTGTGTTGGAACTTGACTAACCTCCTAAGAGTTTAGGAGAAAACTATGAAAGAAATGGTTAAGGCAAGACTAGTTTATTTACTTAATGGGGTATGTTAATCCCTATGTGTTCTCTACAAAGGCTCTTAAGGCTTAAGTCCCTAATGTTCATACTCATGCTTCCATATGTTTTCATTTAGTTATGGCTTTTGTACAAATGAGAGAGAGTCTCTACTATTTATGCTTAAGCCCCATTGGTACTTACGGTTACAATGAATTAAACTATATGGCCATTGAAGACCTTCTAGATAATTCTAGGGTAACCAGGCTCAATAAGGTCGGTTAAGGCCTTTATAGAGATATGCTAGTCTTAGGCTCCTTACCGAGCCCTTAGGTTTGGAAGAGTTCAGACACTTTCATTGAGTGCCTATGCCAAATGGGTTCCAAAGTTTTCTCCATCTGGGTGCCACTCTACTTATAGCTAGGGTCTTCTAAAGGCTTCTTTGTCTAGGTGCTATAGTGCCTGTCCATGTGCCCATCCCTAGCCCTTTTGAAACCTTTGGTGCTCATGCACTCAGTCTACCTCTAGGCTTCTCTAAACCCTTTCATACCTACATGCATGGCCTATCTCTAGGTAGTTCTAGGCTTTTCTGTACCTGATTGCTTGTCCTATATCCTGAGGTATTCTAGAACCTTCTAGCAAGCCGTCTTCATGCCTAGCACCTTGTAGCTCACTATAAGTGTACTCTTACACTCTAGCCCTAGCTTTGGCCTACACATTTGGGTATAATATTAGGACCTTGGTCTCAATACTTCCTAGTGCTTCACTTGTACCATCTTAAGTAAGTCTCATCATATGACCCTTTTGGTCTAGAACTCATGCACGGTCTATGATATTCTCCCTCACTTGTCCTAGCAATGCCCTTGTTGCTAAGGGAATGTCTATCCTCCACCCCACACGTGCGTTGGTTCATTGTTTGTCTCTTATCTCAATGGTCCTTAGCACCTGATCATGATCATCCCTTTCTCTTACCTTGACAGTCACATGTTTGTTACCAAACCAATTTTTACTTAAGAGTCACCTCTATACACTCTAATGAAAGGGTCTGCCTGATCTCTTTGGTTCAATTGGTGGCTCTCCATGACCACACTCTATTAATCCTATTAGCTTGATTGGTGGCTCTCCATAGCCATACCATTATCATTTTCATCGAGAGCTTGAGAAGTTCGCTCCTCTTGGTTCATCCAAATAGCACCAAGCCTTAACACACCATTAGAGTCCTCAACGTGCTGATTGCTACCATTATTCTTACCATTGGACTCCTTATAAGTCTCCACAATGGCTACAAGCTTCTTCTATTATGTGCAATCCCTAGGTATATGTGATCTTGAACACAAGAAGTGGTTAAAGGTAATAGCCTTCTTACCTTTGTCCTTGTCAAGCTTCTCAACCCTTGCATTGTGATGTTATGGCTTCTCTTCAACCTCATCCTTTAATGAAGAGCAGTTGCTCTTGTCCCCCCCACTTAAGTCGTTGCCTCTAGGCTTAAGAAACTTGGTATACTGATACTTAACCAACGATTTAGCAACTGTAATTACCTGACTCAAGTTTTGGACCTTACAATATTTCAGCTTGATTCTTACCCATGACTTTAACCAGTCAAAGAAGTAGAACAAGGCTTCTTGCTTGGCTATGCTGGGAACCATAAGTGATAGTTCCAAGAACTCTCGATAATAGTCTCACACTCTTTCTTTTTGAGTGAATTGGTGAAGCTTTGCCTGAGCTTTTTCTTTTGCATACTCTAGCTTAAACTTTCTTATTAGTTCCCTCACAAATTGATCCTATATGGTGATTGCAATGTACCCTCACCGTATGTTGTTGTACCTTCGATGCCACCATAATAAGGCCACATTAGTTAAGTACATGGCAACATGCTTACCATGGCTTCTTCCATTGTACTAACCACTATGAAGTACTACCCCATGCCCTACATGAAGTTGTCAACTTCTTTAGCTGAGCTACTTCTCATGAATGGCTTTGGCTTAGGACTTTCACCCTAGGTCCTAAACCCTTGTTCGTAACTATGCAACCTGAAATGCAACAAACTTCTACTTGAATTGCTCTAGTTCTTCTCATAAAGCTACCACTTGAGCCTTTAGAGCTTTATTATTATGCATAAGCACTTCTATATCTTGAGTCAAGACATTGTGCATCTCTTTTTTAAGCTTTTCCTGTGCCAAGTCTAGCTATTGGATGCAATTCTCAGTGTCTTTAAATTGATCCCTAAAATCTCCCATGGCTAATTTTCATTTTGCTAATCGAAAAGCCATGGATGACAATAGATCCTTCAAACCAGTCTTTCTCTCCTTGCTTATGGGTGGGTTGACCTCTTGCACTTCACTTATGCACTCCACTTGAAAGTTACTAGCCGTGCTTTTTCATGCGCACCATAATTACAAAGCTCGAACTAAGGACTTCCTACAATTTACTTAGGAGCACTTACACATATTTATGCGCCACTCTTGGCATCGACAACTAGCAATCACCTGTATAATACTTTCTACTGCAAGTTTACAGCACAACTGACACACTAACACACAAGCTACCTGTGCACTCGAATCGACACCAACACTTATCGTAACCAAGGTTTGAAACTTACTCTAATACCAACTCTAATTAGAAATAGCACTAATACCAACTATCATAGGCTGAGAGCTTAAGCCTATCTATCATGCAACCTTAGGTGGGAAACTACCATTTGTATGCCTAAGTTAGTCTTTAAACTGACTAGGTGCCATACACTAATCGATTATGCCGTTCACTTGTACTGGAACTCAACTAACCTCCTAAGAGTTTAAGAAAAAGCTAGGAAGGAAATGGTTAAGGCACTAGTAGTTTATTTACTTGATGGGGTATGTACACTTACTCTTGGAATATAGCCCCTTATGTGTTCTTTACAAAGGCTCTCAAGGCCTATGTCGCTAATGCTTACATTCTTGCTTCTTTATGTTCACTTGGTTATGGCTTATGTACAAATGAGGGGAAGGTTCTTTTATTTATACTTGAGCCCCTTTGGTACTTATGGTTATAATGAATCCAAGTGTATGGGCCTTATAGATAGTTCTAGGGTTTCCAAGCTTCAACAAAGTCAGCTAAGGCCTTTTCAGAGATATATTGGTTTTAGGCTCCCTACCAAGCCCTTGGGTCTAGAAGAGTCAGGGCGCTTTCGGTGAGTGCCCACACCAAATGGGTTCTAAAGTTTTCTCCATCTAAGTGCCACTCTGCTCATAGCAAGGGTCTTCTAGAGGCTTTTTCTCTAGATGCTACAATGCCTATCACTAAGCCCATGCCTGACCCTTCTAAGGCCTTCGATGCCCACACACTTGGCCTACCTTTAGGCTTTTCTAGGCACTTTCATGCCTGTGTGCATAGCCTGTCTCTAGATGGTTCTAGGCCTTTCTATGTTTGACTACCTATGCCACATCCTGGGGTGCTCTTAAACCTTCTAGCAAGTAGTCGTCATGCCTAGCATTGTGCAACTTACCATGAGTTTACTCCTACACTCTAACCTTAGCCTTAGTCTGCACACTTGGTTAAAGTATGTGCCTTTAAGACCTTGGTCTCAATCCTTCTTAGTGATTCGCCTGTACCATCTCTAGCAAGTCCCGACCGTGACCCTTTTGGTCTATGACTTATACACAGTCCATGACATCTATGGCTAATTTTACCCCAGACCCTAAACCAAGTCCCTAAATTAGGCAACGGTTTCCCAAGATGGTGCAAGCAAAACTACTATCTCAGGCTTGGTCTTGCCAAGTCTTTCAAGTATTTCATAATCTAGTGGTCCTTTCTCATCGACCATAAAAATGCCTTGGCCTGGCCAAGCCCGTACATGCAGCCAATGTTGTCCAAGACCCCAAGAACAAGTCATTGATCAAGCAATGTCCCCTTGGGGTGGTGGCAGTGGAGTTGGCGTGTGAGGCCCTAGCTAGACGAAGCATTGGTGGTGTCATGTCATTATTACCTATCGGTTAGCAAGGGCAGTCTCGTGGCCATTGCTTGTGTTTTTCTTGTGCCAAGTGGTTATGGCATGGCCTCGTACATCATTTCCTCTGTTCACTCATCAAGTAATCGATTGGGTAGGTTATGGACCATTGTGCATGGTTTCTACCACATGTATGCAATGGGCATATGAATGGTGCTATGATTATGTGTGTTGATAGGCTCCATGCTCGATTCATCGAACTGTTGACATGTCATCCTCTTTAATCTCCCTCATGTGGTCATCGTACCCTGGAGGCACAATTGGGATCTTATGCTGCATACCTAAATTGATTGAAACTAGATGTCTTGGCATCCCTTATCCGTCTTGTGTCCTTAGGGGCTATGGGTTAGATCTCAATCATGCCTCATGTCCCAAGTTTACCACCCAAACCTCTATGGCCACATTGGTGCAGTAGTGTTCAATCAAGCTCTCAGATGCAAAATGTTTTATGGGTGCAGGCTTTTGATCCTTGTTCATTCGATGCTATGTATTTTACATGCTCAACATGCTTAACACTTGTGCTCCATGTTGGCTCTCTTTGTCACTCTGTCAGTGTATTGAGGCCCATACAGTGCTAACATCCTAAAGGAATGCTACATGGTTGATCCTACCAGTGTCAAAAGCTTGTCTCAAAGATTAAGCCATGCATGTGTAAGTATGAACTAATTCAAACTGTGAAACTACAAATGGCTCATTAAATCAATTATAGTTTGTTTGATGGTATCTACTACTCCAATGACCATAATAATTCTAGAGCTAATACGTGCAACAAACCCCAACTTCTAGAAGGGATACATTTATTAGATAAAAGGTTGATGCAGGCTTTAACCATTGCTCTAATGATTCATAGTAACTCAACAAATCATGCGGCCTTTATGCTGGTGACACATCATTCAAATTTCTATCCTATCAACTTTCGATGGTAGGATAGTGGCCTACCATGGTGGTGAAGGGTAACAGAGAATTAGGGTTCAATTTCGAAGAGGGAACCTAAGAAACGACTAGCAAATCCAAAGAAGGTAGCAAGTGTGCAGAGTACCCAATCCTAACATGGGGTGGTAGTCACAATAAATAACAATATCAGGCTCTATGAGTTTGGTAATTGAAATGAGTACAATCTAAATCCCTTAATAAGGATCCATTGGAGGGCAAGTCTGGTGCCAGTAGCTATGGTAATACCAATTTTAATAGGATATATTTAAGTTGTTACAGTTAAAAAGCTCATAGTCAAAATTAGGGTTGGGTCATCTAATCTACCTACGGTGAGCATCGATCTACTCATCCTTCTTTTAAAGATGTGCTCCTAGCCTTAACTGGTCGAGTCATTCCTTTAGTGCTATTATTTTGAAAAAATTAGAGTGCTCAAAGTAGGCCTATGCTTGTATACATTAGCATAAGATAACGTTATAGGATTTCTATCCTATTATGGTGGCCTTTGAGATCAAAGTAATGATTAACAAGGATAGTCGAAGGCATTCATATTCATAGTCAGAGGTGAAATTTTTGGATTTATGAAAGATAAACAATTATGAAAGCATTTACCAAGGATGTTTTCATTAATCAAGAATCAAAGTTGCAAGCTTGAAAATGATCTGATATCATCCTAGTCTCAACCATAAATGATGTCAACCAAGGATCGATGGATGTTACTTTCAAGACTCCATCGACACCTTATGAGAAATCAAAGTCTTTAGGTTCTGGGGGGAGTATGGTTACAAGGTTAAAAGTTAAAAGAATTGATGGAAGGGCACCACTAGGAGTGCAACCTATGGCTTAATTTGACTCAATACAGGGAAACTTACTAGGTCTAGACATAATAAAGATTGATAGACTGAGAGCTCTTTCTTGATTCTATGGGAGGTGGTGCATGGTAGTTTTTAGTTGGTGGATTGATTTGTCTAGTTAAATCCATTAACGAACAAGACCTCAGCTTGCTAACTAGCTACATGGAAATGATCCTTTGTGGCTAGCTTCTTAGAGGGACTATGGCTACTTAAGCTAAGGAAGTTTGAGGCAATAATAGGTTTGTGATGCCCTTAGATGTTCTGGGTTGCACATGTGCTACACTGATGTGTTCAATGAGTCTATAGCCTTGGCTGATAGGTTTGGGTAATCTTTGAAATTTCATCATGCTGGGGATAGTAAGTGCAAGTCATCAGCTCATGTTGACTACATCTTTGCCCTTTTTACACACAGCCCATCCTACTAATTGAATGTTTAGTAAAGTGTTTGGATCATGGTGATGTGGATGGTTTGCTACTTACGACATCATGGGAAGTCCACTGAACCTTATCATTTAGAGGAAAAAGAAGTTGCAACAATGTTTTTGTAGGTGAACCTGGGGAAGGATCATTGTCAAAAATTGCTCAAAGAATGACCCATAATGTGTTAATGAAACACTGAGAGGGCAAGCGCGCCTTCATGCCCTGAGCCTCTTCTAGGCCTGGGCATGTGCGACGATCAATTTGTTTTGCCTCCCGAATGGGTAAAATGATTGGTATCATCGTCTGTGGCCAAATAACGAGCCCTCGATGCATATCGCACTAAAGAACTAGAATGAAAAAGAACGCATGTGATGTTGCTATCCCTTTCGCTGTGTGTTCGTAGGTGGCACCATAAGCCCTTTTTTCATGGAAAACCAAAATGACTCTCAGCAATAGATATCTTGGGTTTCGCATTGATGAAGAACATAGCAAAATGTTATACTTGGTGAGAATTACAAAATCCCATGTGTAGAAAACTTCTTGTAGTTTTGTTGGCATCCACAAAAACATTTAGCTAAAAAATCAGTGTAGAAGATTTTGTGGCCATTTGAAAAAAGTGTCCCCATTTCAGACACTTGAATGGCTACTGACTGTGAATCATAAAATCTTTAATGCTCATTAAGGGGGTATGAGTTATTGAGGTTCATTGGGGGATAGGGGGCTAATATAAGGGCCAAGGACCAATACCCATCACATATCATGTGCACACACCCCTTGGCCCCTCACTTTTAATCGTTGAAACCCCTATTGCTGTCGGTTCAAATTTTTTATGATGCTATGGCGATTGGAGTAATGATTAATAAGGATAGTTAAGGACATTCGTATTTCATAGTCAAAGGTGAAATTCTTGGATTTATGAAAGATGAACAACTGTGAAAACATTTGCCAAGGATGTTTTCATTAATCAAGAATAAAAGTTAAAGGCTTAAAGATGATTTGATACTGTCTTAGTCTTAACCATAAACGATGCCAACCAAGGATCAACAGATGTTACTTTTATGACTCCTCTGGCACCTTATAAGAAATCAAAGTTTTTGGGTTTCAGGTAGAGTATAGTCATAAGGCTAAAACTTAAAGAATTGATGAAAGGGCACCACTAGTAGTGCAGCCTATGGCTTAATTTGACTCAACACATGGAAACTTACCAAGTCTAGACATACTAAGGATTGATAGATTAAAAGCTCTTTTTTTTATTCTATAGGTGGTAGTGCATGGCCATTCTTAGTTGGTGGAGCAATTTGTTTGGTTAATTCAATTAACGAACGAGACCTCAGCCTACTAACTAGCTATGCGAAGGTGAACCTTCATGGCTAGCTTCTTAGAATGACTATGGCCTTTTAGGTTAAGGAAGTTTAAGGCAATAACAAGTCTATGATACCCTTAGATATTTTGGGCCACACACACAATACACTAATGTATTCAATATATTTATAGCCTTGGCTGATAAGGCCAGGTAATCTTTGAAATTTCATCATGATGGGGATAGATCATTGCCATTATTGGTCTTCAATGAGAAATTCCTAGTAAGCGTGAGTCATCAGCTTGCATTAACTACATCCCTACCCTTGGTACACACACACCTGTCACTCCTACCATTGAATGGTCCAGAAGTGGTTCCAAATCATGGTGACGTGGATGGTTTGTTGCCTGTGACATCATGATAAGTCCATTAAACTTTATAAATTTAGAGGAAGGAGAAGTCATAACAAGGTTTTCATAGGTGAACTTGTGGAAGGATCATTGTTGAAACTTGCTCAATGAATGACACATGAATATGTTAACAAAACATCAATAGGGCGAGGCTGCCTTCGTGCCCCAAGGCTCTTTCGATTGTGGGTGTTCACGATGGTCACTTTGTTTTGCCTGTCGAGTGAGCAAAACAATCACTGCCATTACTTGTGGTCGAATAATGAATCCCCAACATGAATCGCACTAAGGGATTGAAATGAAAAAGAGCATGTGTGCCATTGTCATCGGTTCACATTGCATGCATGGGTGGCACCATGACTTTTTTTGTCATGAAAAACCAAAATGACTCATAACAATAGATATCTCAACTCTCGCATCGATGAAGAACATAGTGAAATATGATACTTGGTGTGAATTGCAGAATCCCATGAGCCATCGAGTCTTTGAATGCAAGTTTCACCCCAAGCCATTAGGCAAAGGGCTTGATTGCCTGGGTGTCATGCATTATCACCCCCTCAACCCCCCACCCATCGAGCTTCAAATGAGGGGGCAAAAGATGGCCTCCTACGATCTCATCAGTTGTTGTTGGCCCCAAAGTGAGTCTTCAGTAACAATAGTGCCGTGACTATTGCTGGTAAAGCTCCCAGCATGTATTGTCTCTATTGATGAGCATTGATTTTCCATCTTAACCCCACCAGACCCCTCGGATCACTCAATCAATGCTTGCATCATGACCCTAGGTTAGGCAAGATTACTCTTTGAGTTTAAGCATATCAATAAGTAAAGGAAAAGAAACTTACCAGGATTCCCCTAGTATTGATGAGCGAAGTGGGAAAAGGCTAACTTGATAATCGAGCACCTTTGATGTCCAAATTGTAGTATGGAGAAGCATCCTCAATGGTGGATTGGGCCCAAGTCCACTAGAAAGAGGTATCAAAAAGGGTGAAAGCCTCATTATGCCTAGACCCTATCACACCATGAAGCACTATCTACGAGTTGAGTTGTTTAGGAATGTACCCTAATCAGGTAATAAATTCTATCCAAGGCTGAATACAAGGAAGAGACCAATAACGAACAAGTATCGTGAGGGAAAGATGAAAAGAACTTTAAAAAAAGAGTCAAAAAGTGCATGAAATTATCAGTAAAGAAGTAGATAGGGGCTAGGGATGTGCCTCAATTGGATGTGGAATGGCAAGAGCTGGTCCATCAATCAACTTGAGGCACGGATCGATGCAGATCATGGTAATGGCTAAAGCTCAAGCTTTTTATATGCCTACAGAGACATTGTCGCCACTATTGTGGAATGCAACACATGCCATCTAGATGTGTGTCAGCCCATATGTGCTCTTGGGTCAACCTATAGGCTCCCCATCTGGCCCATCTTGAAACATGAACCAAGGAGTCTAACATGTGTGCAAGTCAATGAGCTAGAAAACCCATAAAGCGCAAGGAAACTAATTGGCAAGATCCCTCACAAGTGCACTATCGACCAACCTTGATCTTTTGAACTATGGCTGAGTGAAGCGAAGGTAGTGAAAACTTCGGTAGAGGCCCATAGCAATACTAACATGTAAATCATTCGTTTGACTTGGGTATAGGGTGAAAAACTAATTGAAATGTCTAGTAGCTAGCTCCCTCTAAAGTTTTTCTTAGGATAGCTAGAGCCCTTAGCAAGTTATATCAAGTAAAGCCAATGATTAGAGGCATCGGAGGTGCAACACCTTTAACCTATTCTCAAACTTTAAATAGGTAAGAGGGTGAGGCTACTTCATGGAACTGCTCCATGGAATCGTAAGCTCCAAGTGGGCCATTTTGTTAAACAGAAGTGGCAATGTAGGATAAACTAGATGCTAGGTTACGATGCCTAACTGCATGCTAACCTAGAACCCACAAAGGGTGTTGGTCAATTAAGACAATAGGACAGTGGTAATAAAAGCCAAAATCCACTAAAAAGTGTGTAATAACTCACCTGCCAAATCAACTAGCCCTAAAAATGGATGGTGCTTAAGCACATGACCTATATATGGCTGTTAGGGTAAGGGCCAGCCCTAATGAATAGCAAGGTGTGGGGGCACTGTAAAACCTAAAGCATGAGCAGAGTGACCATCAGTATAGATCTTGGTGGTAGTAGCAAATATTCAAATAAGAACTTTGAAGGCTGAAGAAGAGAAAGGTTCCATATGAATGGCACTTGCACATGGGTTAGTTGATCTTAAAATATGGGGAAAGGTTATCCGATAACACGTTCAGCACACGCTTCAAAAGAAAATCAAGCTAAAATTCCTAAACCAAGACGCGGTGACTAATGGTAACGTTAAGGAGTTTGAAGATGTTGGTGGGGGTTTCAGGAAAAGTTATCTTTTTTATTTAATGGCCTGCCTACCCTAGAAATGGCTCAACCAAAGGTAGGGTCCAACAACCAAAAGAGCACTACACATTGCATGGTGTCTAATGTGCCCTTAGCAACCTTTAAAAATCCAGAGGACCAACTACCATCCATGCCCAGTCATACTCATAACTGCATCAGGTCTTTAAGGTGAACAACCTTTGGTTGATGACTTAATATAGGTAAAGGATATCGATAAAATGGATTTGTAACCTTAGGAAAAGGGTTGGCTTTGAAGGCTAGGCATGGGGGTCCCAATCCTGAACCCATCGGTTACTAGTGCACTACTCAAGCTACTCTTACAATGAGAATGGGTCATCATATGTCGGCTAGGGGATGGACTAGGGATGGCTCCCTTAGGGATCTTTCCTAGATGATGAATACTCGACTCAAAACTGTTATGAACAAGTGGAATCCAACTATTTAGTTAAAACAAAGTATTGCAATGGTCCCTACGAATGCTCACTCAAAGTGATTTTTGCCTAGTGCTCTAAATGTCAAAGTGAAGAAATTCAACCAAGTGCAGGTAAATAGCGGGAGTAACTATGACTCTCTTAGGGTAGCCAAATGCCTCATCATCTAATTAGTGACGTCCATAAATGGATTAATGAGATTCCCATTATCCCTATCTACTATCCAACAAAACCACAACCAAGGGAATGAGTTTGGCAGAGTCCAACTTTGTGAAATGACTTGAGAGGTATAGGATAAGAGGGAGCCCTTGGGCAAAATTGAAATATCACAACTTTTAACATTATTTTACTTATTCCATGAATCAAAGGTAGGGCATGACCCCTTCTTTTGGAACCAAAACTGCCTTTGGTCGATCAATCCAAGCAGAAGACCTTGTTAGGTGAGGAGTTTGGCTAAGACGGCACATTTGTTAAAAGATAATGCAAGTGTCTTAAGATGAGCTCAACAAGAATAGAAATCTTGTGTGGAACAAAAAGGTAAAAGCTCATTTGATTCTATTTTCCAGTACGAATATGAATCATGAAAGTGTGGCCTATCGATCATTTAGACCTTTAAAATTTAAAGCTAGAGGTGTGAGAAAAGTTACCTGAGGCATAATTGGCTTATGATAACCAAGCATTCATAGCGACATTGCTCTTTGATTCTTTGATGTTGGCTCTTCCTATCATTGTGAAGCAAAATTCACCAAGTGTTAGATTGTTCACCCACCACTAGAAAACATGAGCTAGGTTTAGACTACCATGAGATAGATTAGTTTTACCCTACTGATGGTAGCATCACACCTAGTATGAGAGGAGCCGTTGATTTGCACAATTGGTCATCATGTTTGGTTGAAAAGCTAATAGTGTGAAGCTACCATACATTAGATTATGATTGAACACCTCTAAGTTAGAATCCAGGCTAGAAATAATGCACACACCCATTGCCCAATTGCCAACCTTAGTAAGGGCCCATGGCCCTCAATGGCACATGTCGTAGGTGCAGCCCTTACAGTGGACAAGCCACATGGGCCTCCTTAAGGCTCATTCCCATGGAGTGGTAGGTAAAATCCTTTATAGATGGCTTAAATATATGACAAGGTATTATAAGTGGTAGAGTGGCCTTGTTACGATGATCCACTAAGATTCAGCCCTTCATCACTTCGATTTATCCCTCCTTCGCTTCACACCCACCAAAGTCCATTCACTTTATTTTTTACACTGTATACCTCTAGGGTTGGGGATGAATGGTGTTCTTTATTGCAACTAATTTGGCTGGGTGATGACATCCCTCTCTCAGGAGTCTAAGTAAACAACAACCAAATGCCCTTGGTATTTGTTACAGGGAAGGGCTTACCCTTGGTGCAAGCACTTGCCTCAAACTTCATTAGACATACTGGTCCTTAGTGCAAGTTGTTGCCTCAAACACCATCGACAACATCTGGCCCTTGGTTGGTGCAAGCAATTGCATCAAACATAATCGACAGATGCTAGCCCATTGTTGCCTTGGACACCATATGTAGATGCCAGCGCCATGGTGTGAGATGTTGACTCAGACAGCATCGCCAAATGCTAGCACCTTATGTGAACACTTACCTTAACCATCATCGGTGTAAGTGGGCCCTTGGTGTAGGTTGTTACCTTGAACACCTCTTTAGTAGATGTTGGCACTTGGTACGACATGTGTATCATGACCCTCCCACCTAAGGCACTTGTTTGCCCCTCAATCACCATTAGCACTAAATGGTGCTTAGTGCATATGTCACGGGTGATCTTAAGCCAAACCCCGTGTGACCTTGGATAGGGAATTGACTCCATTTGCTAGAGGTGTAAATCATACATTAGTACTCATCAGCTATTTGGGTCTAACTCAAATAAAATTCAAATTTAGCTTGGTTATTATCGAGTCGAGCTTGAACTTGAGTAGCTGAACTTATCGATTGAGCCAAGTTTGATCATTTTTATTCCTAACTCGAGTAGCTCACGAGCCTAATTGACCTTTTATATTTTAATATATTTTAATTAATAAAATATCTTGAACTCGAGTTTGAGCTCAAGCACAGCTAATTGAGCTTTTGTCGAATAAAATAATCGAGCCTAATCGAGCAAGCTCGAGTAGCTTAAATTCTATCTTAAGTCAAAATTGAGCTAAAAAATAAAACTCAATCGAGTTTAAGCTTCAAATTTTGAGTCGAGCTCAAGTAAAGTTTTGAGCTTTGAATTTTGAGTCAAGCTTAAGCTCGAGCTTAATACTATATTGGCTTAAACTCGATCAATTACATCTTATTGTCTACCTAAATTAGCATACTAAACTCAAGTGCTTAGCATGCATAATTTCAGTTTGTCAAAGATTATGCTACAGTGTTGGGCCTTCTAGAAGCCCATAAATACTAATCCTCCCAAGACTGTGTTTAGGTGTGTTTGTACCTTGGTTTGACCATGCACTCGTACCTAGGTCCGATTGTGTGTCTGTGCATCACTCACCAGCTCTTGCACCTTAGCTTGGCTTAATTCTGTAAAACTTGAATACTATGCCTGAGCCTATGGAATCTTGATCACTACCCATACCACTATTTTGGGCTAGTTCCCAATGACTTAAGGCTCCAATAGGCCTTAAGGCTTGGTCCCCATAGATGTCAGACCCTATCCCGTAAGAACTAGAATTACTTCTAGACTCGAAGAGAACCCCTAAGCTTAGACCAGTTTATGGATCGTAACACATGCACAAGCCTTGACCACCTTCATGACATGTGGGCCAGTGGACTTGGCACATGCTAGCCCTTTATACAGGCAGTTACCTTGAGCAACATCAGCATATGCTAGGCTACACACCATATGCGGGTATCCTGGGCCTGGGCCATACACCATGCACACTATGATCGGGTAGTAGGTGAGCTCAGGCACATCTTTATATTTTTACAATGCCAATGCCATTTTTATGGCTTGTAAATTCATATAAACGCTCACTAATGCCCACATCAAGGCCTAGCTCAATTGTGCCTAACTTGAACATTATGTCTAAGCCTCTATAGTCTTGATCACTAACCATACCATTATTTTAGGCTAGTTCCCCATGACTTGGGCTTCCAGTAGGTCTCAAGGCTTGGTCCCCCTACTTGTCGAACCCTATCCTACTAGAACTAGAACTGTTCCTTGACTTGGAAAGAACCTTTCTTATGAATCATGACACATACACATTCCTTAACCACCATCGAGACATGTTACCCCTTGGTCTTGACACATGCTTCATCTTGAGACATGCTTCAACCACCATAAGCACACGCTAGCCCTTTATGCGGGTAGTTCCGTTGGAAACCATTAGCACATGCTGGGTTGAGCACTACATGCGGGTATCTTAGGCCTTGAACATGTACCATGCATACCATGACTAGGTAAATGTTGGGTTCAGGCACATCTTCATATTTTTGCTAAGCCAATGCCATTTTTGTGGCTTGTAAATTCATATAAGCACTTACCAGTGCCCGCACTTGGGCTTGACTCAACTCTACTAAACATGAGCACCATGCCTGAACCTCTAGAGTCTTGATCACTGCCCATACCATTATTCTAGGCTAGCTCCCCATGACCTGGGCCTCTAATATGCCTTAAGGCCTAGTTTCAATAGCTGTCGAACCCTGTCCCACTAGAAATGGAACTATTCCTCAACTTAGAAAGAACCCTTAGGCCTAGACCAGCTTACAGACCATGACACATGCACATGCCTTGACCACCATTGGCACCCAATGAATCGTGGTGCATGCACATGCCTCGACCATCATTGGGATATGTTGGCTTTTGTTCTCGATACATGCATCAACCATCATCAGTACAGTTGGCCTTTGGTGCGGGTTGTTGCCTCAAACATCATCGCTAAATGTTGGCACTTGGTGCAACATGTGCACCATGACCCTGTCACCACTCTTCAATCCCTTTTAAAGTGCTTGTTTTCCCTTTAAGTGCCATTAGCACCAAATGACACTTGGTGCATGTGTCATGGGCTCTAATCTTAAGCCAAACTCTAGGTGACCTTAGACATGTAATTGACTCTATATGCCTATGTCAATCGACAAAACTGAAGTGCTTAGTATAATTTTAGCTTGTCAAAGATTGTGCTGCAATACTTGGCCTTCCAGATGCCCCCAAATTTGATCCTCCTAGGACTGTGTTCAAGCATGCCCACACTTGGGTCTGACCGTGCATGCATACCTCAATCATCAGTGCCCTCACTTAGGTTTGGCTGTGTGCGTGCATATCACTCACCAACAACTACACTTGGGCTGGTTTAATTTTGCCAAACTTGAACACTATGCCTAAGCTTTTGGAGTCTTGATTGCTACACATACCATTGTTCTATGCTAATTCCCCGTGACTTGGGGCTCCAATAAGGCTCAAGGTTTAGTTCCCTTAGACGTCAGACCCTATTCTGTTAGAACTAGAATTATTCCTTGACTTGAAGAGAACCCTAGAAAAGCTTGTAGACCATGACACATGCACATGCATTAACCACCATCGACATCAAATGACCCTCGATGCATGTGTCATGGATCACACAAAAGTTTAAGACCAAGAGGGTCATGTGACGAGACTTGCTTATGATGATATGGGCAATGAACTAGGAAGGATTGAAACAGAGGCCATAAAGGCACTTACTTTACCCAAGTGTGTGGGTCAAGCCAAGGCCAGAGTGTAGGAGTGCACTCAAGGTAAGTTGTATAGTGATAAGGATGAAGGCTACTATTGGAAGTTTCTTGAAAGCCCCAAGATGTGGCACAAGCAGTCAGGCACAAAAAGGCCTAGAACCACCTAGAGATAGGCTAGGCTTGCAGGCATGGAAACTTTTAGATCAACCTGGAGATAGGCCAAATGGGTGGGCATGAAAGGGCTAGAAAAGCTTGGAGGCAAGTGAGGTGTGAAGGCACTGAAAGTTTTAAAAGGGTTAGGCACATGTACAATGATGGGCACTATAGAGCCTAGATGAGGAAGCCTTTAGAAAGCTCTAGTTGCAGGTAGAGTGGCATAAAATGGAGAAAGCTCTAAAACCACCTAGGCATGAGCACTCAAGGGAAGTGCTTGAACTTTTCCAAACCAAGGGGCTCAACAAGGAAACTAAAACTAGCAGATCTCTAGAAAGGCCTTAGCCAACCTTATTAGAGCCTAAGTACCCTATAACTATGTAGAAGACCTGTAATGGACATACACTTGGATTCATTCTAACCACAAATGCTAAGGGGGCTCAAGTATAAATAGGCAAGTCTCCCCCTAATTTGTACATAAGCCATAATCAAGTGACAATCAGAGAAACAAGAATATAAAGCATTAGGGATTTAGGCCTTGAGAGCCTTTGTAAAGAACACCTAGGGACTATGTTCCAAGAGTAACTGTACATACCCCATAAAGTAAATAAACTACTATTGCCTTAACCATTTCCTTCCTAGCTTTCTCCTAAACTCTTAGGAGGTTTGTCAAGTTTCAACACAAGTGAATAGCACAAAGAGTCTGTTAAGGGCTGACTTAGGCATACAGATGATAGTTTCCTACCTAAGGCTGCACAGTAGCTAGGCCTGTAGATGGTAGTTTCTTGGGCTATGCACCATGCAAACTAAGATCAGATAATAGGTAGTTTCAAGCATATCTTTATATTTTTTCATGCCAATGCCATTTTTATGGCTTGTAAATTCATATAATGGCCTCATTCAAAGCCACTTGCAACTCACTTTTGAGCTCTCCTCCATAGAGTCCAATGCCTCGATGTGAGTCTCAACAGCCTCCCATCCATGGTAGACTAGATGTCCCTTGAACTAGCTTTCTTCCCCCTTCCACAGCCTTACTCTTAGGCCTCTGGTTGTTGGCTAGCAACATTACTTTGGGATGCCATTTTTGCAAATGCCTTGAGTGTGATCTGAACATCATCGAACAGAACCTACATAGAACCTACTCTGATACCAACTATCATAGGCTTAGACCTTTAAACCAAAATCCATGCAGCCTTAGACTAGGAATGAGCTCCTTATGTCTAAGTCAACCTATGAACCGAGCGTGCGAGCACTAGACCAACTAGAAAGGCAAAATATGCAAGTTTGAGAAAATAAAGAATATTGGAATATGTTGTATATTACTGAAGACAAAATGTGTCTAATGATGTACAACTAAAGGTAGGGTGACACTCTATTTATAGTTGAGGCCCTAGTACTAATTATGGCTACTTCTTAAAGTCAAAAGATTACATAATTCCAAGAATTAAGGGATTTACCAATTAATACATAGATTAAACCCTGATTCTAAAGACCCCCTCCTAATTCTTAGGGTTAACCAGATCTTCCCACTGAATGCTACCACTCTTGGATGCCTCTAGAAGATTTTGGATCTGCCAATCTCCTTTGGGTCCACCTAGGTGTGGTGCGAGCATGTTGCAGGCTTGGTCTTGGCTAGGCGGTCTGGACATTTCTCCTATGCTTATTGCGCCAACCCCTGCAACTTATCCCTAGTGCTTGACCCTATTAATATTTAAACAATTAATAGGTAAAAGATTTAAAAATAGATCTATTTATCAAATAAGTTTAAATAGTTATGGTATTAATTTAACAATTATTTATTTTAAAATTTATGACTTTTAGTTTTCTCATATAACAATTGTTTTTGTTCATACAAGCTTATTCAGATTAAAATAATATTAATTTATTAATATTTTCAACAATTAATAAGAAAAAAATTTTAAATAAATATGTTTACCAAACAAGTTCAAATAGTCACAACTATTTGAGTAATTATTTATTTCAAACCAATAAACAATTGTATCAATTCATATAAACTTATTCAAAATAAAATAATACTAATTTATTAATATTCCCAAAATTAATGAGTAAGAGATTTAAAAAATGAATCTATTTATCATACCAAGTTCAAATAGTTATAACTAATTGAACAATTATCTATTTCAAATCATTATGACTTTTGTTTTGTCATAAACAATTGTTTTTGTTCATTCAAGCTTATTTTGAATAAAATAATATAAATTTATTAATATTTCAAAAATTACTAAGTAAAAATTTAAAAAATAAATCTATTTTCTGAACACATTCAAATAGTTATAACTATTTGAAAAATTATCTATCTTAAATAGCTATGATCTTTTGTTTTGTCATAAATCAATTGTTTCTGTTCATATAAACTTATTTGAAATAAAATAATACTAATTTACTAATATTCCAAAACTTAATAAATAAAAAATTCAAAAAATAAATTTATTTATTGAGCAAGCTCAAATAGTTATGACTGTTTGACAAAACAAAAGGCATAACAATTTGAATTATATAATTGTTCAAATAGTCATAACTATTTAAACTTATTTGGTAAACAAATTCATTTTTTAAATCATTTACTTATTAGTTGTCAGAATATTAATAAATTTGTATTATTTTAATTGAAACAAGCTTTATGAATACAAAAAATATATTTTATAACAAAACAAAAGGTTATAGCAATTTAAAATAGGAAACAATTTCAAATAGTCATAACTATTTGAACTTGTTTGATAAATAGATTTAGTTTTAAATCTCTTACTTCTTAATTTTTGAAATATTAATAAATTAAAATTATATTATTCCTAATCAGTTGTATGAACAAAACAATTGTTTTGTGACAAAACAAAAGGTCATAATTATTTGAAATAGATAATTGTTCAAACAATTATAACTATTTGTACCGGTCATGCCAATAGATTCATTTTTTAAATCCATTATTTATTCATTTTTAGAATATTAATAAATTAGCATTACTTTATTCCAAATAGGATTATATCAACAAAAATTTATTTTATGACAAAACAAATGGTCATAATAGTTTGAAATAAATAATTGTTTAAAATTGTTATAACTAATTGAACTAGTTTTATACAATTTATTTTTTAATCTCTTATTAATTATCAAAAATATTAATAAATTCATATTATTTTATTATAAACAAACTTATATGAATAAAAACATTTGTTTTATGACAAAACAAAAAGTCATAACGATTTAAAATAGAGAATTGTTCACATAGCCATTAAATCTCTTAGTTATTAATTTTCATAATATTATTAGATTAGATTACTTTTTATTTCAAATAAGCTTGTATGAACATAAATAATTATTTTATGATGAAACAAAAGATTATAACTATTTGAAATATATAATTGTTTAAATAGTCATAATTATTTGAACTGGTTTAGTAAGCATATTTATTTTTTAAATCTCATACATATAAATTTTTGAAATATTAATAAATTAGTATTATTTTATTTTGAATTGGCTTGTATGATGAAGAACAATTGTTTTATGACAAAACAAAAGTTCATAATGGTTTGAAATAGATAATTGTTCAAATGTGTTAGCTTTATAGGTGAGATGATGACCAAGAGGGGGGGTGAATTAGATTTCTCCAAATTCTTCCCAAACAATGATTTCAATATAGTTGAATGGAAATTAAAACAATAAGCACTTTTGATGAAAATATAATGCAAACAATAACAATTAATGAACCTAAAATCAAATATAAGCAACAATAAATTGTAAAGAGATAGGGATAGAGAAATCAAACACAATGATTTATAGAGGTTCGGTCCTTCTCCACAAGGCACCTACTCCTCTCTTCTTGGTTGTCCACACCAAGGCTTCACTCCACTATTCTTGAATTGAAAATACAACCTATCTTTTACTTTCTAAGGCTTAAGATAGAAACCTCTACCCTTTGTAGTATTTTACCCAATCTCAGTACAAAGCTCTCAAGAGGATACATTACCTCTTGTTTTCTTCCACCCATGTATATCAAAGATAATTTTGCAAACAATAGAACAACTTCTCTAAGGCTAACTGTTTGCTAAGTTTAAGTACAAGAAAATGATGAATAAACAACAAATAAAAATTGGATATAATAAATACAAAGATATGGACTTTGAACCTCTAAAAACTCTTGATTTTTTTATAGAATTAAAATATAGCTTGTTGGCTCTTGCTTTCTTGATTTATCAATCCTCTTGATGTGTTGGAGTGCCCAATTTATAGAGAAATTGAAGAAGTAGCCATTGGGGAAGCTTAGGAAGTGAAAGTAGTCATTGAATGCATGAAAAAAATAGTCGTTGGTGTGATTCTGCCCAGACTCAATTGATCCCTTCCTTGATGGGATCGATTGGTTCAAGTTTTATGCCATTTCATGCTTAAAAACCATGACCCGATTGATCCCTTCCATGAGGGGATCGATCCTGTCAATGGCTAGGTGGTTGTCTCCTATTTTGCACTCTACTCACTAATTTGATCATATCTTGAGTTATATAAATCCAAATCACAAAACTTTTGAAGATTTAGAAACTAAACTTAAAGGGCTTTCTATTCATATAAAATTCATCACCTAATTCATTGAATACGAATTATAGTAAATTTTCAAAATTACCCCTTGTGCAGTTTTTCTAACACTGTAGAGTGTCTAGTAAAATTTCAAAATCTTTTCTTAGAAAATTTGGATTTTGATTTTGTTTGATCCATTAGAAAGTAGACTCAAAGAACTTTCCAACCATATAAAATTAAAATATTAAAACTTTGTGAATTAATACAGAAAAATAAAATAATTTCAATGTTGAAAAACTTTGTTCTTGTAAAATAGCTTTCTTAAGTTAATCTTTTTCTCAAAACTAATATTATCAAAATTGTATTAAGTCCAAAATAAATCAATTCACTTTAAAAACAACAATTGGACTTTCATTTAAGCTCAAATAAATAATCTTTAAAGATAGATTTGGTTTGAGAAATATGAAACTAAGAAAGGTTTGTTTAAACTTTGAAAATCATATTATTTATTTAGTATCAAAATATAAAACTTAAGAACATGTACTAAATAAATCTTTTTCAAAATTTTGATCAAGTTTATTTATCTTTAATGTTTTGTCATTTCAAAATAAGGATCAATTCAAGGCTAACAAAATGGCTATAATTATTTAAACTAATTTATTTTTTAAATCTCTAACTTTTCAATTTTTGAAATATTAATAACATTATTTTATGTTAGATAAGCTATTATGAACTAAAACAATTGTTTTATGATAAAACAATGTTCGATAAATAGATTTTTTTAAAATTTCTTGCTTATTAATTTTCTGAATGTTAATAAAATAGTATTATTTTATTTCAAATAAGTATATATGAAACTAAAAAATTATTTTATGACTAACAAAGGTCATAGGATTTGAAATAGAAAATTGTTTAAAATAGTTTTAACTATTTAAACTAGTTCGGCAAACATATTTATTTTTTAAATTCTCTTGGTTATTAATTTTTTAAAATATTATTATTTTAGCAATATTTTTACTCCAAATAAGCTTGTATAACAGAAACAATTTTTTATGAAAAAAAAAATCATAATGATTTGAGATAAATAATTTTTTAAATAGTCATAAGCTATTTTGAATTGGTTCAATAAGCAATTTAGTTTTTAAATCTCCTATTATTTTTGAAATATGAATAAATTAGTATTATTTTATTTTAAATAATTTTGTAATGAATACAATTTGTAAACAAAATGTCATAACGATTTGAAATAGATAATAGTTCCAATGGACATCATTATTTGAACTTATTCAGTAAATAGATTTATTTTTTAAATTTCTAACTTACTAATTTTTAGAATATTAATAAATTAGTATTATTTTAGTTCAAATAAACTTGTATGAATAGAAACATATGCTTTATGACAAACAAGAGATCGTAATGATTTGAAATAAATAATTGTTTAAATAGTCATAACTATTTTAACTTGCTAGGCAAATAGATTTATTTTTTAAATTTTTTACTTATTAATTTTTGAAATTTTAATAAATTAGTATTATTTTATTTCGAATAAACTTTTATGAATAGAAACAATTATTTTATGATAAAACAAAGGATAATAACGATTTGAAATAGATAAAATCATTATAACCTTTTGTTTTGTCATAAAATAATTATTTATGTTCAAAGAAGCTTATTCATAATAAAATAATACTAATCTAATAATATTATGAAAATTAATAACTAAGAGATTCAAAAAATAAATTTGTTTGCCGAACCAATTTGAATAATTAAGGCTATATGAAAAATTTTCTATTTCAAATCATTATGACTTTTTGTTTTGTCGTAAAACAAATATTAAGTTTGTTCGGAATAAAATAATATTAATTTATTAATATTTTGAAAATTAATAAGATATTTAAAAAAAATATGTTTACCAAACTAGTTCAATTAGTTATAATAATTTGAACAATTATTTATCTCAAATCTTTTTGACCATTTGTTTTGTCATAAAATAATTGTTTCTATTGATACAATCTTATTCAAAATAAAGCAATGCTAATTTATTAATATTCTAACAATTAATAAGTAACAAATTTTAAAAAAATGAATCCATTGTTTTGACCCATACAAATAGTTATAATAGTTTGAACAATTATCTATTTCAAGTTGTAATGACCTTTGTTTTGTCAGAAAATAATTATTTCTGTTCATAGAAGCTAAATCTTCAAAATATTAATAGATTAGTATTATTTTATTCTAAATAATTTTGCATGAATATAAATAATTGTTTATGACAAAATAGGAGGTCATAATGATTTGAACTAAATAATTGTTCAAATGGACATGACTATTTGAACTTGTTCGGCAAACATATTTAGTTTTTAAATCTCCTACCTATTAATTTTCAAAATATTTATAAATCAGTATTATTTTATTTTAAATAAACTTATATGAATAGAAACAATTATTTTACAACAAAACAAAATATAATAACTATTTGAAATAAATAATTATTCAAACAGTGATAACTATTTGAACTTGCTCAGTAAATAGATTTATTTTTTAAATCTTTTACTTATTTATTTTTGGAATATTGATAAATTAGTATTATTTTATTTCAAATATGCTTGTGTGAATAGAAACAATTGGATTATGACAAAACAAAAGGTCATAACTATTTGAAAATAGATAATTATTCAAATTATCATAACTATTTGAATGTGTTCAAAAAATATATTTATTTTTTAAATTTTTACTTATTAATTTCTAGAATATTAATAAATTTATATTATTTTATTCAGACTAAGCTTTTTATGAATAGAAATAATTATCTTATGATAAAAACAAAAGGTCATAACAATTTGAAATAGATAATTGTTCAAATAGTCATAACTATTTGAACTTGATCGAAAAATAGAATCATTTTTTAAATCTCTTACTCATTAATTTTCAGAATATTAATAAATTAGTATTATTTTATTTTGAATAAGCCTATATGAATTTTCTCAATTGTTTTATTATGAAACAAAAGGTCACAATGATTTGAAATGGATAATTATTCAAATAGTTATGCCTATTTGAACTTATTTGATAAACATATTTATTGTTAAAATCTTTTACTTATTAATTGTTAAAATTTTAATAAATTAATATTATTTTAATCCAAATAAGCTTGTATAAACAAAAAAAATTATTTTATGACAAAACAAAAATCATAAGAATTTGAAATAAATAATTGTTCAAATAGTCATAGCTATTTGAACTTATTCGATAAATAGATTTATTTTTTAAATCTTTTATTTATTAGTCATCTGAATATTAATAAATTTGTATTATTTTAATTGAAATAGGCTTGTATGAATAGAAAAAATAATTTAATGACAAAACAAAAGGTTATAGCAATTTGAAATAGGGAATTATTCAAATAGTCATAACTATTACAACTTTTTCGATAAACAGATTCAATTTTTAACTCACTTATTTATTAATTTTTTGAATATTAATAAATTAGAGTTATGTTATTCCGAATAAGCTTATACAAAAGAAACAATTGTTTTGTGACAAATAAAAGGTCATAATAATTTGAAATAAATAGCGTTTCAAACAGTCATAACAATTTGTATTGGTCAAGCCAACAAATTCAGTTTTTAAATTTGTTACTTATTAATTTTTAGAATATTAATAAATTAGCATCACTTTATTCCAAATAAGATTGTTTCAATAGAAACAATTATTTTACAATAAAACAAATTGTCATAACGATTTGAAATAGATAATTATTCAAATAGCCTTAACTACTTAAACTGGTTCAACAATATTTTATTCTAAATAAGCTAGTATGGACATCAATAATTGTTTTATGACAAAAAACAAAAGGTTATAATGATTTGAATATATAATTATTCAAATAGTTATAAATATTTAAACTGGTTCAGTAAATAGATAATCTCCTACTTATTAATTTTTGAAATATTAATGAATTAGTATTATTTTATTCGAAATAGGCTTGTTTGATGAAAAACAATTGTTTGATGACAAAACAAAAGTTCATAATGATTTGAATTGGATAATTATTCAAACAACCAATAACTATTTATGTTGATTCGATAAACTAATTTATTTTTTAAATCTCCAACTTCTCAATTTTTTAAATGTTAATAAAGTATTATTATTTAATTTTGGATAAGCTTTTATGAACTGAATAATTGTTTTATGATAAGCAAAAGGCCATAACAATTTTAAATAGATAATTGTTCAAATAGTCATAACTATTTGAACTTGTTTGGCAGCAGATTTTTTTTTTAATTCCTTGCTTATTAATTTTTTGGATGTTAATAAAATAGTATTATTTTATTTCGAATAAGCATGTATGAACTGAAATAATTATTTTATAACTAAACAAAAAGTCAAAACAATTTGAAATAGATAATTATTCTAATAGTCTTAACTATTTAAACTAGTTCGTCAAACACATTTATTTTTAAATCTCTTACTTATTAATTTTTAGAATATTATTAGTTTAGCAATATTTACTCCAAATAAGTTTGTATGAATAGAAACAATTGTTTCATGATAAAACAAAGCTCATACCAATTTGAGATAGATAATTGTTCAAATAATTATAACTATTTGAACCGGTCCAGTAAATAGATTTAGTTTTTAAGCTTATTAATTTTTGAAATATTAATAAATTATTATTATTTTATTCTAAATAATTTTGTATGAATAGAAACAATTGTTTTACGACAAAACAAAATGTCATAATGATTTAAAATTGGTAATAGTTCAAATGGACATGATTATTTGAACTTGTTTGGTAAACATATTTATTTTTTAAACTTCCAACTAATTTTTTGAATATTAATAAATTAGTATTATTTTATTTCGAATAAACTTGTATGAATAGAAATAATTGTTTTATGACAAAACAAAAGATCATAACAATTTGAAATAAATAATTATTTAAATAGTCATAACTATTTGGACTCACTCGGTAAATAGATTTATTTTTTAAATCTTTTACTTATTAATTTTTGAATTTTAATAAATTAATATTATTTTATTTTGAGTAAGCTTTTATGAACAAAAACAATTGGTTTATGACAAACTAAAAGCTCATAACGATTTGAAATAGATAATTGTTCAATAGTCAGAACTATTTGAACGTGTTCAGAAAATAGATTTATTTTTAAATTTTTGCTTATTAATTGTTGGATTATTAGTCAGTTTATATTATTTTATTCGGAATAAGCTTGTATGAATAGGAACAATTGTTTTATAACAAAACAAAAGGTCATAACGATTTGAAATAGATAATTGTTCAAATAATTATAACTATTTGAACTTGTTCGATAAATAGATTCATTTTTTAAATCTCTTACTCATTAATTTTTGGAATATTAATAAATTAGAATTATATTATTCTGAATAAGCTTGTACGAACAGAAACAATTGTTTTGTGACAAAACAAAAGGTCATAATGATTTGAAATAGATAATTGTTCAAACAGCCATAATTATTTGCATTGGTCAGGCCAACAAATACATTTCCTAAATCCTTTACTTATTAATTTTCAAAATATTAATAAATTAGCATTACTTTATTCCGAATAAGACTATATGAACAGAAACAATTGTTTTATGACAAAACAAATGGTCATAATGATTTGAAATAAATAATTGTTCAAATAGTTATAACTAATTGAACTGGTTTGATAAACAAATTTATTTTTAAATCTCTTATTAATTTTCAAAATATTATAAATTAATATTATTTGATTCCAAACAAACTTATATGAACAAAAACATTTGTTTTATGACAAAACAAAAGGTAATAATGATTTGAAATAGATAATTGTTCAAATAATCATAATTATTTGAACTGGTTTGACAAACATAATTATTTTTTAAATATCTTACTTAATAATTTTTGAAATATTAGTAAATTTGTTAGTAAGCACTGAAAAATTGTTTTACGACAAACTAAAAGGCCATAACAATTTGCAATAGATAATTGTTCATACATCCTTAACTATTTGAAGCGGTTTGGCAAAAAAATTTATTTTTAAATCTCTTAGTTATTAATTGTCAGAATCTTATTAGATTAGTATTATTTTATTTCAAATAAGCTTGTATGAAAAAAATAATTATTTTATGACAAAACAAAAGGTTATAATGATTTGAAATATATAATTGTTCAAATAGTTATAATTATTTGAACTGGTTCAGTAAATAATTTTTTTTTAAATCTCTAACTTTTAAAATTTTGAAATATTAAAAAATTAGTTTTATTTTATTACGAATAAACTTGGATGAGATGAAATAATTTCTTTATGACAAAACAAAAGGTAATAACAATTTAAAATAGATAATTCTTCATATAGTTTTAATTGTTTTAACTGGTTCGGCAAACTGATTTATTTTTTAAATCTCTTAGTTATGATTTTTAGAATATTTTTAATTTTGTATTACTTTATTTCGAATAAACTTATATGAACGAAAATAATTATTTTATGATAGAACAAAAGATTATAACAATTTGAAATAGATAATTGTTCAAATAGTCATAACTATTTGAACTGGTTTAGTAAACAGATTTATTTTTTGAATCTCATACTAATTCTTGAAATATTAATAAATTAGTATTATTTTATATAAAATAAGCTTGTATGTTCAAAACAATTGTTTTATGACAAAACGAAAGGAAATAATGATTTTATTTAAAATAAGCTTGTATGTTGAAAAACAATTGTTTTATGACAAAACGAAAGGTAATAACGATTTGAAATAGATAATTATTCAAATAGTTATAATTATTTGAAGTGATTCGATAAACTGTTTTATTTTTTAAATCTTTTACTTATTGATCTTTAAAATATTAATAAAGTAATATTATTTTATTTTGGATAAATTTTTATGAACTGAAACAATTGTTTTATGATAAAACAAAAGTTCATAACGATTTTAAATAGATAATTGTTCAAATAGTCATAACTATTTGAACCTGTTCGGTAAATCGATTTATTTTTTCAAATCTCTTGCATATTAATTTTTCAAAAGTTAATAAATTAGTATTATTTTCTTCCAAATAAGCTTGTTTGAATTGAAACAATTATTTTATGACTAAACAAAAGGTTAGAACGATTTGAAATAGATAATTATTCTAATAGTGTTAACTATTTGAACTGATTTGGTAAACACATTTATTTTTTAAATCTCTTACTTATTAATTTTCAAAATAATATTAAATTAGTATTATTTTTATCGAATCAGCTTGTATGATCAGAAACAATTATTTTATGACAAAACAAAGATCATAATCATGTGAGATTGATATTTATTTAAATAGTCATAACTATTTGAACTGGTTCAAAAAATAGCTTTAGTTTTTAAATCTCTTGCTTAATAATTTTTGAAATATTAATAAAGTACTATTATTTTATTTCGAATAAGTTTTTATGAACTGAAACAATTGTTTTATGATAAAACAAAAAGTCATAGCAATTTTAAATAGATAATTGTTTAAATAGTTATATTTATTTGAACTTGTTCAGTAAACAGATTTAATTTTTAAAATTTTTTGCTTATTAATTTTTTGAAAGTTAATAAGTTAGTATTATTTTATTCCAAATAAGCTTGTATGAACTGAAATAATTATTTTATGACTAAATGAAAGATCAAAATGATTTGAAATAGATAATTATTCTTATAGTCCTAACTATTTGAACTAGTTCGACAAACATATTTAATTCTAAATCTCTTACTTATTAATTTTTGAAATATTATTAAATTAATATTAATTTAATCCAAATATGCTTGTATGAAAAGAAACAACTGTTTTATGACAAAATAAAGATCATAATGATTTGAGATACATAATTATTCAAATAGTCATAACTATTTGAACCTGTTCAATAAACAAATTTATTTTTTCAAATTTCTTGCTTATGAAATTTTCAAAAGTTAATAAATTTGTATTATTTTCTTCCAAATAAGCTTGTATAAATTGAAACAATTATTTTATAACTAAATAAAAGGTTAGAATGAGTTGAAATAGATAATTATTCTAATAGCCTTAACTATTCAAACTAATTCAGCAAACACATTTATTTTTTAAATCTCTTACTTATTAATTTTTGAAATATTATTAAATTAGTACTATTTTTATCTGAATCAGCTTATATGATCAAAAACAATTACTTTATGACAAAACAATTATCATAACGATTTAAGATTGATATTTGTTTAAATAGTCATAACTATTTGAACTGGTTAAAAAATAGCTTTAGTTTTTAAATTTCTTACTTAATAATTTTTGAAATATTAATAAAATAGTATTATTTTATTTCAAGTAAGTTTTTATGAACTGAAACAATTGTTTTATTACAAAACAAAAGGTTTTAACAATTTTAAATAGATAATTGTTCAAATAGTCTTATCTATTTGAACTTATTTAGTAAATAGATTTATTTTTTAAAATTTCTTGGTTACTAACTTTTCGAAAGTTAATAAATTAGTAATATTTTATTCTGAATAAACTTATATAAACTGAAATAATTATTTTATGACTAAACAAAATTTCAAAATGATTTGAAATATATAATTATTCTAATAGTCCTAATGATTTGAATTGGCTTAGCAAATCTATTTATTTTTTAAATCTCTTACTTATTAAGTTTTGGAATATTATTAAATCAGTATTATTTTAATCCAAATGCTTGTATGAAAAGAAACAATTGTTCTATGACAAAATAAAGTTCACAACAATTTGAGATAGATAATTGTTCAAATAATCATAACTATTTGAACTAGTTAGATAAACAGATTTAGTTTTTAAATCTCTTATAAATTTTCAAAATATTAATAAATCAGTATTATTTTATTTTCAATAATTCTGTATGAACATAAACAACTTTTTTATGACAAAACAAAAGGTCATAACAATTTGAAATAGATAATTGTTTAAGTGGACATGACTATGTCAACTTGCTCGATAAACAGATTTATTTTTTAAATCTCCTACCTATTAAATTGCAGAATATGTATGAATAGAAATACTTTTTCTACGACAAAACAAAAGTTCATAACAATTTGAAATAGATAACTGTTCAAGTGCATGTGACTATTTGAACTTGTTCGATAAACAAATTTATTTTTTTAAATCTCCTACCTATTAAATTGCAAAATATTAATAAATTAGTATAATTTTATTCAGAATAAACTTGTTTGAATAGAAATAATTGTTTTATGATAAAACAAAAGAGCATAACTATTTGAAAAAAATAATTGTTCAAATAGTCATAACTATTTTAACTTGCTCAGTAAACATATTTATTTTTTAAATATTTAACTTATTAATTTTTGGAATATTAATAAATTAGTATTATTTTATTTTGAATAAGCTTGTATGAATAGAAACAATTGGTTTATGACAAACAAAAGGTCATAACTATTTGAAATAGATAATTGTTCAAATAGATAAATAGTCATAATTATTTGAATAGGTTCAAAAATAGATTTATTTTTTTATTTTGACTTATTAATTTTTGGAATATTGACAAATTTAATTATTTTATTCGGAATAAGCTTGTATGAATAGAAACAATTGCTTTATGACAAAATAAAAGGTCATAATGATTTGAAATATATAATTGTTCAAATAATCATAACTAATTGAACTTGTTCATTAAGTAGATTCATTTTCTTAAATCTCTTACTCGTTAAATTTTAGAATATTAATAAATTAGTATTATTTTATTTAGAATAAGCCTATATGAACTGATACAATTGTTTTATAATGAAACAAAAGGTCAAAAGATTTGAAATAGATAATTATTTAAATAGTTATGACTATTTGAACTTGTTCGATAACAAATTTATTTTAAAATCTTTTCTTATTAATTGGCAAAATATTAATAAATTCATATTATTTTAATCCAAATAAGTTTGTGTGAAGAAAAACAATTGTTTTATGATAAAACAAAAAGTCATAACAATTTGAAATAAATAATTTTTCAAATAGTCATAACTATTTGAACTTATTAGGTAAAAAGATTTATTTTTTAAATATTTTACTTATTAATTTTATTTGAAATAAGCTTGCATGAATAGAAAAAATTGTTTTATGACAAAATAAAAAGGTGATAGCAATTTGAAATAGATAATTGTTCAAATAGTCATAACTATTTGAACTTGTTCAGTAAATAGATTAATTTTTTAAATCTCTTACTTATTAATTTTTGAAATATTAATAAATTAGAATTATATTATTTCGAATATGCTTGTACAAACAGAAACAATTATTTTTGTGATAAAACAAAAGGTCATAACGATTTAAAATAGATAATTGTTCAAACAATCATAACTATATGCACTGGTCAGGCCAATAGATTTGTTTTTTAAATCCGTTACTTATTAACTTTTAGAATATTCATAAATTAGCATTATTTTATTCCGAATAAGACTATATGCATAGAAACAATTATTTTATGACAAAACAAATGGTCATAATGATTTGAAATAAATAATTGTTCAAATAGTTATAACTAATTGAACTGGTTTAGTAATAGATTTATTTTTTAAATCTTTTACTTTTTAATTTTCAAAATATTAATAAATTAATCTTGTTTTATTTCAAACAAACTTATATGAAAAAAAAAATTTGTTTTATGAATGAAAAAACATTTGCTTTATGTCATAACGATCTGAAATAAATAATTGTTTAAATAGATATAATTATTTGAACTAGCTTGGCAAACAGAATTATTTTTTAAATCTCTTACTTATTAATTTTGAAATATTAATAAATTTATTTTATTTTATTCTGAATAAGTTACTAAGAACTGAAAAATTGTTCTACCGGCAAAACAAAAGGTCATAACAATTTGAAATAAGAATTGTTCATATAACCTTAACTATTTGAACTGGTTTGGCAAACAAATTTATTTTTTAAATATCTTAGTTATTAATTTTTAGAATATTATTACAATAGTATTATTTTATTCTGATAAACTTGTGTGAATAGAAATAATTGTTTTATGACATAACGAAAAGGTTATAATAATTTGCAATATATAATTGTTCAAATAGTCATAACATTTGAAATGTTTGGTAAACAGATTTATTTTTTAAATCTTTTACACATTAATTTTTGAAATATTAGTAAATTAGTATTATTTTATTTCGAATAAGCTTGAATGATCAAAACATTTGTTATATGACCAAACAAAAGGTAATAATGATTTGAAATAGATAATTGTTGAATGCCCCTAATTATTTGAAATGATTTGATAAACAGATTCATTTTTTAAATCACATACTTATTATTTTTGAAATATTAAATACATTTGTATTATTTTATTTCAAATAAGCTTCATATGAAGTGAAATTATTGTTTTCATGAAACCCAAAAAAACCAAAAAAAGGTTAAAAATAATTTGACAATGGATAATTTGGTTCATATAATCTTAAAATGTTTGAACTTACTTCAGCAAAACAGATTTATTTATTTAAATTTCTTAGTTTATTAATTTTTTGAAATATTATTAAATTAATATTATT
>NW_019168160.1:25878-60531 GCF_002303985.1 Durio zibethinus | reverse complement strand
GATTTAAAAAATTAATCTATTTACTGAACAAGTTCAAATAGTCATGTTTATTTGAACTATTATCTATTTGAAATTGTTATGATATTTTATTTTGTCGTAAAACAATTATTTTTATTCATACAAAATTATTCATAAAAAATAATACTAATTTATTACTATTTCAAAAGTTAATAAGAGATTTAAAACTAAATCTTCTTTAACCGGGAATCAGTCAAATAGTTATAACTATTTGGAACAATTAGTTATCTGAAATTGGTATGATCTTTGGTTTATCCTAAAAACATTTATTTCTATTCATAGAAGCTTGTCAAAGTAAAAATACTACTAAATTAATAGTATTACTACAAATTAATAAGGATTTAAAAAAATAGGATGTGTCTGCTAAACAGTTCAAAATAGATAAGACTATAGAATACGTTATCCTGTTTCACCAAATCGTTCCTGAACCTTTTGTTTAGTTATAAAATAATTATTTCAGTTCATATATGCTTATTCAAAATAAAATAATACTATCTTATTAACATTCAAAAAATTAATAAGTAAGAAATTAAAAAAATAAATCTATTTATCAAACAAGTTCAAATAGTTATGACTATATGAACAATTATCTATTTAAAACTGTTATGACCTTTTATTTTAATCATAAAACAATTGTTTTAGCTTTTATTTTATCATAAAACAATTGTTTTGCAGCTTATAAAAGCTTATCCAAAATAAAATATTACTTTATTAATATTTTAAAAATTGATAAGTTGGAGATTTAAAAAATAAATCAATTTTTCGAATCAGTTCAAATAATTATGGCCATTTGAATAATTATCTATTTTAAATGTCATGAACTTTTGTTTTGTCATAAAACAATTGTTTTTCATAATACAAACCTATTTGAAATAAAATAATAGCAATTTATTAATATTTCAAAATTAATAAGTAAGAGATTTAAAAATAAATTTGTTTACCAAATCAGTTCAAAAAGTTATGACTAATTTAAGCAATTATATATTTCAAATTGTTATAGACCTTGTGTTCTGTCATAAAACAATTATTTCTGTTCGTACAAGATTATTCAGAATAAAATAATACTAATGTAATACTATTATGAAAATTAATAACTAAGAGATTTCAATAAATTTATTTAAACCAAGTTCAAATAGTTAAGGCTATATGACAATTCTTTATTTCAAATCGTTATGACCTTTTGTTTTATTGTAAAACAATTTTTTTCAGTTCTTAGTAACTTATTCAAAATAAAATAAAACAAATCTAATTAATATTTCAAAAATAATCAACAAGAAGATTTAAAAATAATTTTGTTTGTCGAACTAGTTTCAAAAAATTATGACTATTTAAATAATTATCGATTTCATATCGTTATGACCTTTTGTTTTGTCATAAAACAAATTTTTTTTTCAAATAACTTGTTCAAAATAAAATATATTAATTTATTAATATTTTGAAAATTAATAAGTAAGAAGAGTTAAAAAAATAAATTTGTTATTAAACTATTCAATTAGTTAACTATTTGAACAATTATTTATTTCAAATTATTACGACCATTTGGTTACTCATAAAAACAATTGTTTCTAGTTATACAGTCTTATTCAAAATAAAATAATGCTAATTTATATTAATATTCTATAAAAATTAATAAACTAATGAATTTCAAAAATGAATTTGTTAGCTTGCCCAGTGCAAATATTTATGATTGTTTGAATAATTATCTATTTCAAATCATTATAATCTTTTGTGTTATCAACAAATCAATTATTTCTACTCATACAAGTTTATTTGAAATAACATATATTCTAGCTTATTAATATTCCAAAAATTAATAAGTAAAGATTTAAAAAATGAATCTATTTGTTGAACAAGTTAAAATAGTTATGACTATTTATCAATTATCTATTTCAATCGCTAAGACCTTTTGTTTTGTCATAAACAATTTTTGCTATTCATACAAGCTTATTTCAAATAAAATAACACAAATTTGTTAATATTTAAACAAATTAAAAAAATAAAAGATTTAAAAAAATAAATCTATTTATCGAATAAGTTTAAATAGTTTATGACTATTTGAATAATTATTTATTTTAAATCATTATGACTTTTTTTATAAAAAATTATTTTGTTCATACAAGCTTACTTAGATTTAAAATAATATTAATTTATTATATTTCCTCAAATAATAAGTAAAAGATTTTAAAATAAATATGTTTACCTAAAAAGTCCAAATAGCCATAACTATTTGAATAATTATCTATTTCCAATTGTTATGACCTTTTGTTTGATTTTAAATAATTGCATCAGTTCATATAGGCTTTATTCGAAATAAAATAATACTAATTTATTAATATTCCTAAATTAATGAGTAAGAGATTTAAAAAATGAATTAGTTTATCGAACAAGTTTAAATAGTTCTTATTATTTGAACAATTATCTATTTCAAATTGTTTTTGACCTTTTGTTTTGTCATAAAACAATTGTTTTTGTTCATAACACGGTTATTCCAAATAAAATAATATAAATTTATTAATATTTCAAAAATTAATAAGTAGAAATTTAAAAAATAAATCTATTTTCTAAACACGTTCAAATAGTTATGACTATTTGAACAATTATTTATTTCAAATAGTTATGACCTTTTGTTTTGTCATAAACCAATTGTTTCTGTTCATACAAGTTTATTCGAAACAAAATAATACTAATTTATTAGTATTCCAAAAATTAATAAGTAAAAGATTTAAAAAATAAATCTGTTTATTGAGTAAACTCAAATAGTTATGACCATTTGAATAATTATTTATTTCAAATAGTTATGATATTTTGTTTTGTCATAAAATAATTGTTTCTATTCATACAATTTTATTTGAAATAAAATAATACTAATTTATTAATATTCTAAAAATTAATAGGTTGGAGATTTAAAAAATAAATCTATTTACCAAACAAGTTCAAATAGTTATGTCCCTCTGAATAATTATCTATTTCAAATCATTATGACATTTTGTTTTGTCATAAAACAATTGTTTCTCTTCATACAAAATTATTTAGAATAAAATAATACTAATTTATTAATGTTTTAAAAATTAATTAGAGATTTAAAAACTAAATTTGTTTACTAAATCAATTCAAATAGTTATGACTACTTGAACAATTATCTATCTCAAATCATTATGATCTTTATTTTGTCATAAAATAATTGTTTCTTTTCGTATAAGCTTATTCTGATTAAGTAATACTAATTTAATAATAAAAAATAAATATGTTTTACTGATCTAATTCAAATAGTTAGGACTATTAGAACAATTATCTATTTCAAATCATTATGACCTTTTGTTTAGTCATAAAACAATTATCTCAGTTCATACAAGCTTATTTAAAATAAAATAATATTAATTTATTAATATTAAAAAAATTAATAAGCAAGAGATTTAAAAAAATTAATATGTTTACCTAACAAGTTCAAATAGATATAACCATTTGAACAATTATCTATTTAAAATTGTTATGACCTTTTGTTTTGTCATAAAATAATTGTTCTAGTTCATAAAAATTTATCCGAAATAAAATAATATTACTTCATTAATATTTAAAAAATTATTAAGCAAGAGATTTAAAAACTAAAGCTATTTTCCAAACCAGTTCAAATAGTTATGATCATTTGAACAAATATCAATCTCAAATCGCTATGATTTTTGTTTTGTCATAAAAAAACTATTTCTTATCATATAAGCTTATTCGGATTAAAATAATACTAATTTAATAATATTTAAAAATTTAATAAGTAAAATATTTAAAAAATAAATGTGTTTGTCAAATCATTTCAAGTGATTAAAACTATTAGAATAATTATCTATTTCAAATCATTCTAACCTTTTATTTAGTCATAAAATAATTGTTTCAGTTTATACAAGCTTATTTAGAATAAAATAATACTAATTTATTAACATTCAAAAAATTAATAAGCAAGAGATTTGAAAAAATAAATATGTTTACCAAACAAGCTCAAATAGTTATTATCATTTGAACAATTATCTACTTAAAATTATTATGAACTTTTGTTTTGTCATAAAACAATTGTTTCAGTTCATAAAAGCTTATCCAAAATAAAATAATTCTACTTTATTAATATTTCAAAATTAATAAGTAAGAGGTTTAAAAAATAAATTAGTTTATTGAATCAGTTCAAATAATTATGGCCATTTGAACAATTATAAATTATAAATTGTTATTACCTTTTGTTTTATCATAAAACAATTATTTTTCAACATACAAGCTTATTTGAAATAAAATAATACTAATTTATTAATATTTCAAGAATTACTAAGAGATCTAAAAATAAATAGTTATAACTATTTGAACAACTATGTATTTCAAATTGTTATAACCATTTGTTTGTCATAAAACAATTATTTTTGTTCATACAAGTTTATTTAGAATAAAATAATACTAATTTAATAATATTCTAAAAATTCATAACTAAGAGATTTAAAAAATAAATCCGTTTGTTAAACCATTCAAACAATTAAGACTATATAAAATAATTGTTTATTTCAAATCATTATGATATTTTGTTTTGTCATAAAATAATTATTTCAGCTTATACAAGTTTATTTAGAATAAAATAAACTAATTTGTTAATATTTCAAAATTTTATAAGTAAGAGATTTAAAAAATAATACTATTTACCGAATAGTTAAAATAATTATAACTATTTGAACAATTATTTATTTCAAATCGTTATTACTTTTTGTTTTATTGTAAAACAATTGTTTTTGTTCATATAAGTTTGTTTGAAATAAAATAATACTAATTTATTAATATTTAGAAAATTAATCAATAAGAGATTTAATTAATCAGTAGAAAATTTTGACTATATGAATAATTATCTATTTCAAATCATTATAACTTTTTGTTTTGTCATCAAACAATTGGTTCTATTCATACTATTTTATTTGGAATAAAATAATACTAATTTAATAATGTTTTGAAACTTAATAACCAAGAAAATTAAAAGATAAATCTAATTGTTGAATGAGTTCAAATAGTTAAGACTATATGAATGATTATCTATTTCAAATAGTTATCACCATTTGTTTTGTCATAAAACAATTTTTTTGTTCGTACAAGCTTATTCGAATTAAAATAATATAAATTTAATAATATTTCAAAATTAATAAGTAAGAGATAAAAAAAAATTGTTTATCGAACCAGTTTATATGATTAATATTATTAGAACAATTATCTATTTCAAATTGTTTTGATCTTTTATTTTGTCATAAAAGCACTTGTTTCAAGCTTACTCGAAATAAATTAATACTAATTTATTAACATTCAAAAATTAAGAAGAAAGAGATTTAAGAAAATAAATCTATTTACCGAAAAAGTTCAAATAGTTATAACTATTTGAACAATTGTCTATTTAAAATTGCTATGACCTTTTGTTTTTTCATAAAATAATTGTTTCAGTTAATACAAGTTTACACGGAATAAAATAATACAAATTTATTAATAAGTAAGAGATTTAAAAAATAAATTTGTTTATCGAATTAGTTAAATAATTATGGCAATTTGAACAATTATCTATTTCAAATTGCTATAACCATTTGTTTTGTTATAAAACAATTGTTTTTTTATCATACAAGCTTATTCAAAATAAAATAATACTAATTTATTAATATTTCAAAAATTAATAAGTAATAGATTTAAAAACTAAATGTGTTTGTCAAACCAGTTCAAATAGTTAAAACTATAAGAATAATTATCTATTTTAAATTGTTCTAACCTATTTTTAGTCATAAAATATTTGTTTCATATCATACAAGCTTATTATTTAGAACAAAATAATCCTAATATATTAACATTTGAAAAATTAATAAACAAGAGATTTGAAAAAATAAATTTGTTTACTAAATAAGCTTAAGTAGTTATGACTATTTGAAAGATTAATATTTAAAATCATTATGACTTTTGTTTTGTCATAAAGCAATTGCTTCAGTTCATAAAAGGTTATCCAAAGTAAAATAATACCAATTTTTTAATATTTCAAAAATTAATAAGCAAGAGATTTAAAAAAATAAATGTGTTTTCTGAATAAATTCAAATAGTTATGACTATTTTAACAATTGTATATTTAAAATCATTATGATATTTTGTTTTATCATTAAAAAATTGTTTCAATTCATTAAAGCTTATTCGAAATAAAATAATAATAATTTATTAATATTTCAAAAATTAATAAGTGATTTAAAAAGTGAATTTGTTTACCAAATCAATTCAAATAATTATGGCTATTTCAACAATTATCTATTTCAAATCATTATGAACATTGTTTTGTCATAAAACAATTGTTTTTCATTATACAAGCCTGTTTGGAATAAAATAATACTAATTTATTAAGATTTCAAAGATTAATAAGTAAAAGATTTAAAAAATAAATCTATTTATCAAAGCAGTTCTTATTTGAATAATTACCTATTTCAAATCATTAATAACGTTTATTCTATTCTAAATAATTATTTAGTTCACACAAGCTTATTTGAAATAAATAATACTAATTTAATAATATTATGAAAATTAATAACTAAGGGATTTAAAAAATAAATTTGTTTGTCGAAGTAGTTTAAATAGTTAAGACAATACGAATAATTATCTATTTCAAATCGTTATGAAATTTTGTTTTGTCATACAACAATTGTTTTAATTCATACAAGCTTATTTGAAATAAAATAATTCAAATTTATTAACATTCCAAAAATTAATCAATGATTTAAAAAAGGAATCTATTTACTGAATCATTTCAAATAATGATTCATAGTAACTCAACAAATCGTGCGGCCTTTATGCTGGTGACGCATCATTCAAATTTCTATCCTATCAACTTTTGATGGTAGGATAGTGGCCTACCATGGTGGTGAAGGGTAACAGAGAATTAGGGTTCAATTCCAAAGAGGGAGCCTAAGAAACGACTAGTAAATCCAAAGAAGGTAGCAAGTGTGCAAATTACCCAATCCTAACATGGGGTGGTAGTCACAATAAATAACAATATCAGGCTCTATGAGTTTGGTAATTGAAATGAGTACAATTTAAATCCCTTAATAAGGATCCATTGGAGGGCAAGTCTGGTGCCAGTAGCTATGGTAATACCAATTTTAATAGGATATATTTAAGTTGTTACAATTAAAAAGCTCATGGTCAAAATTAGGGTTGGGTCATCTGGTCTACCCACAGTGAGCATCGATCTACTCATCCTTCTGCTAGAGATGTGCTCCTAGCCTTAACTGGTCGAGTCATTCCTCTAGTGCTGTTATTTTGAAAAAATTAGAGTGCTCAAAGTAGGCCTATGCTTGTATACATTAGCATAAGATAACGTTATAGGATTTCTATCCTATTGTGGTGGCCTTTGAAATCAAAGTAATGATTAACAAGGATAGTCGAAGGCATTCATATTCATAGTCAAAGGTGAAATTTTTGGATTTATGAAAGATAAACAATTGTGAAAGCATTTACCAAGGATGTTTTCATTAATCAAGAATAAAAGTTGCAAGCTTGAAAATGATTTGATATCATCCTAGTCTCAACCATAAATGATGTCGACCAAGGATCGATGGATGTTACTTTCAAGACTCCGTCGACATCTTATGAGAAATCAAAGTCTTTGGGTTCTGGGGGGAGTATGGTTATAAGGCTAAAAGTTAAAAGAATTGATGGAAGGGCACCACTAGGAGTGCAACCTATGGCTTAATTTGACTCAATACAGGGAAACTTACTAGGTCTAGACATAGTAAAGATTGATAGACTAAGAGCTCTTTCTTGATTCTATGAGAGGTGGTGCATGGTAGTTCTTAGTTAGTGGATTGATTTGTCTAGTTAAATCCATTAACGAACAAGACCTCAGCTTGTTAACTAGCTACATGGAAGTGATCCTTTATGGCTAGCTTCTTAGAGGGACTATGGCTACTTAAGCTAAGGAAGTTTGAGGCAATAATAGGTTTGTGATACCCTTAGATGTTCTGGGTTACACATGTGCTACACTGATGTATTCAATGAGTCTATAGCCTTGGCTGATAGGTCCAGGTAATCTTTGAAATTTCATCATGCTGGGGATAGTAAGTGCAAGTCATTAGCTCATGTTGACTACATCTTTGCCTTTTTTACACATAGCCCATCCTACTAATTGAATGTCTAGTGAAGTGTTTGGATCATGGTGATGTGGATGGTTTGCTACTTACGACATCATGGGAAGTTCACTGAACCTTATCATTTAGAGGAAAAAGAAGTTGTAATAATATTTTTGTAGGTGAACTTGGGGAAAAATCATTGTCAAAAATTGCTCAACGAATGACCCACAATGTGTTAATGAAACATTGAGAGGGCAAGCATGCCTCATACCCTGAGCCCCTTCTAGCCCTGGACGTGTACGACGATCAATTTGTTTTGCCTCTTGAATGGGCAAAAGAACTAGAATGAAAAAGAGCGCATGTGATGTTGCTATCCCTTTCGCTATGTGTTCGTAGGTGGCACCATGACTCCTTTTTTCATGGAAAACCAAAATGACTCTTAGCAATAGACATCTTGGGTTTTGCATTGATGAAGAACGTAGCAAAATGTTATACTTGGTGAGAATTGCAAAATCCCATGTGTAGAAAAATTCTTTTAGTTTTGTTGGCATCCACAAAAACATTCAGCTAAAAAATCAGTGTAAAAGATTTTGTGGCCATTTGAAAAAAGTGTCCCCATTTCAAACACTTGAATGGCTACTGACTGTGAACCGTAAAAGCTTTGATGCTCATTAAGGGGGTATGAGTTATTGAGGTTCATTGGAGGATAAGGGGGCTAATATAAGGGCCAATGACCAATGCCCATCACACATCATGTGCACACACCCATTGGCCCTTCACCTTTAATCATTGAAACCCCTATTGCTGTCAGTTTAGTTTTTTATATGCTATGGATTGGAGTAATGATTAATAAGGATAGTCAAGGACATTCGTATTTCATAGTCAAAAGTGAAATTCTTAGATTTATGAAAGATGAACAACTGTGAAAGCATTTGCCAAGGATGTTTTCATTAATCAAGAATAAAAGTTAAAGGCTCAAAGACGATTGGATATTGTCTTAGTCTTAACCATAAACGATGCCAACCAAGGATCAACGGATGCTACTTTTAGGACTCCTCAGGCACTTTATAAGAAATCAAAGTTTTAGGTTTCAAGTAGAGTATAGATATAAGGCTAAAACTTAAAGAAATTGATGAAAGGGCACCACTAGTAGTGGAGCCTATGGCTTAATTTAACTCAACACACGAAAACTTACCAAGTCTAGACATACTAAGGATTGATAGATTAAGAGCTCTTTTTTTATTCTATAGGTGGTAGTGCATGGCCATTCTTAGTTGGAGGAACGATTTGTTTGGTTAATTTAATTAACGAACGAGACCTCAGCCTACTAACTAACTATGCGAAGGTGAACCTTCATGGCTAGCTTCTTAGAATGACTATGACTTTTTAGGTTAAGGAAGTTTAAGGCAATAACAAGTCTATGATACCCTTAGATATTTTAGGCCACACACACAATACACTAATGTATTCAATATGTTTATAGCCTTGGCTGATAAGACCAGGTAATCTTTGAAATTTCATCATGATAGGGATAGATTATTGCCATTATTGGTCTTTAATGAGGAATTCCTAGTAAGCGTAAGTCATCAGCTTGCATTAACTACATCTCTACCCTTTGTACACACCACCTGTCACTCCTACCATTGAATGGTCCATAAAGTGTTCAAATCATGGTGACGTGGATGGTTTGTTGCCTGTGACATCATGATAAGTCCATTAAACTTTATAATTTAGAGGAAGGAGAAGTCATAACAAGGTTTTCATAGGTGAACTTGTGGAAGGATCATTGTTGAAACTTGCTCAATGAATGACACATGAATATATTAACAAAACATCAATGGGGTGAGGTTGCCTTCGTGCCCCAAGGCTCTTTTGATTGTGGGTGTTCATGATGGTCACTTTGTTTTGCCTGTCGAGTGAGCAAAACAATCATGTCAATTATTTGTCGAATATGAATCCCAAATGATTGCCAGGGATGAAATGAAAAAGATCATGTTTGCCATTGTATTTGTTCACATATGCATGCATTTGAATGGACGTCAATTTTTTTTTCTGAAACCTTTGACTCACATTGGATATTTACTTAATAAATGAAAAAGATAGTGAATATGATACTTGGTGTGAATTGAAAAATCCAAAGCCATCGAGTCTTTGAAATGTTCAAGTTTATACCAATTGTTAGGCAAACTTGAATTTTGTTGCATCTCTGCCCTTAAATTTTCAAACACCCATAATTCATAGTGATTTAAAAGATGGCTTGTATGACTGCAGTATGTCGTTGGCCCAAAAGTGAGTCTTCAGTAATAATAGTGCTGTGACAATTGCTAGTAAAGCTCCCAGCATGTATTGTCTCTATTGATGAGCATTGATTTTCCATCTGAACCCTACCAGACCCCTCGAATCACTTAATCAATGCTTGCATCATGACCCTAGGTCAGGCAAGATTACTCTTTGAGTTTAAACATATCAATAAGTAAAGGAAAAGAAACTTACAAGGATTCCCCTAGTATTGATGAGCGAATTGGGAAAAGGCTAACTTGATAATCGGGCACCTTTGATGTCCAAATTGTAGTCTGAAGAAGCATCCTCAATGGTAGACTGGGCCCAAGTCCACTAGAAAGAGGTATCGAAAAGGGTGAAAGCCCCGTTATGCCTAGACCCTATCACACCATGAGGCGCTATCTACGAGTTAAGTTGTTTAGGAATGTAGCCCTAATCAGGTAATAAATTCTATCCAAGGCTGAATACAAGGAAGAGACCAATAACGAACAAGTATCGTGAAGGAAAGATGAAAAGGACTTTAAAAAAATAGTCAAAAAGTGCATGAAATTATCAGTAGAGAAGTAGATAGGGGCTAGGGATGTGCCTCAGTTGGATGTGGAATGGCGAGAGCTGGTCCACCAATCGACTTGAGGCATGGATCGATGTGGATCATGGCAATGGCTAAAGCTCGAGCTTTTTATATGCCTATAGAGACATTGTTGCCACTATTGTGGAATGCAACACATGCCATCTAGATGTGTGTCAGCCTATATGTGCTCTTGGGTCAACCTATAGGCTCCCCATCTGGCCCATCTTGAAACATGAACCAAGGAGTCTAACATGTGTACAAGTTAATGAGCTAGAAAACCCATAAGGCGTAAGGAAACTAATTGGTAAGATCCCTCGCAAGTTCACTACCGACCAACCTTGATCTTTTAAACTGCGGCTGAGTGAGCCCAAGGTAGTGGAAACTCTGGTGGAGGCTTGTAGCAATACTAACATGCAAATCATTCATTTGACTTGGGTATAGGGTGAAAAACTAATTGAAATATCTAGTAGCTAGCTCCCTCTAAAGTTTCTCTTAGGATAGCTAGAGCCCTTAGCAAGTTCTATCAAGTAAAGCCAATAATTAGAGGCATCGGAGGTGCAACACCCTTGACCTATTCTCAAACTTTAAATAGGTAAGAGGGTGAGGCTACTTCATGGAACCGCTCCATAGAATCGTAAGCTCCAAGTGGGCCATTTTGTTAAGTAGAACTGGCAATGTAGGATGAACTAGATGCTAGGTTACGATGCCTAACTGTAAGCTAACCTAGAACCCACAAAGGGTGTTAGTCAATTAAGACAATAAGACAGTGGTAATAAAAGCCAAAATCCACTAAAGAGTGTATAATAACTCACCTACCAAATCAACTAGCCCTAAAAATGGATGGTGCTTAAGCACATGACCTATATATGGCTGTTAGGGCAAGGGCCAGGCCCTAATGAATAGCAAGGTATGGGGGCACTGCAAAACCCAAAGCATGAATAGAGCGACCATTAGTATAGATCTTGGTAGTAGTAGCAAATATTCAAATAAGAACTTTGAAGGCTGAAGAAGGGAAAGGTTCCATATGAATGGTACTTACACATAGGTTAGTTGATCTTAAAAGATGGGGAAAGGTCATCTGATAACACGTTCAGCACATGCTTCAAAAGGGAATCAAGCTAAAATTCCTAAACCAAGATGCGGTGACTAATGGCAACGTTAAGGAGTTTGAAGATGTTGGTAGGGGTTTCAGGAAAAGTTATCTTTTTTATTTAATGGCCTACCTACCCTAGAAATGGCTTAACCAAAGGTAGGGTCCAACAACCAAAAGAGCACTACACATTGCATGGTGTCTAATGTGCCCTTAGCAACATTTGAAAATCCAGAGGACCAACTACCATCCATGCCCAGTCATACTTATAACTGCATCAGGTCTCTAAGGTGAACAACCTCTGGTCGATGACATAATATAGGTAAAGGATATCGATAAAATGGATTTGTAACCTTGGGAAAAAGGTTGGCTCTGAAGGCTAGGCATGGGGGTCCCAATCTTAAACCCATCAGTTACTAGTGCATTACTCGAGCTGCTTTTATAATGAGAATGGGTCATCACATGTCGGCTAGGGGATGGACTAGGAATGGCTCCCTTAAGGATCTTTCCTAGATGATGAATACTCGACTCAGAACTATTATGAACAAGGGGAATCCAACTATTTAATTAAAACAAAGTATTGCAATGGTCCCTACGGATGCTCACTCAATGTGATTTTTGCCTAGTGCTCTAAATGTTAAAGTGAAAAAATTCAACCCAGCGCAGGTAAATAGCGGGAGTAACTATAACTCTCTTAGGGTAACCAAATGCCTCATCATCTAATTAGTGACGTGCATAAATGGATTAATGAGATTCCCACTATCCCTATCTACTATCCAATAAAACCACAACCAAGGGAATGAGTTTGGCAGAGTCCAACTTTGTGAAATGACTTGAGAGGTATAGGATAAGTGGGAGCCCTTGGGCAAAATTGAAATATCACAACTTTTAACATTATTTTACTTATTCCATGAATTAGAGGTAGGGCATGACCCCTTCTTTTGGAACCAAAACTACCCTTGGTCGATCAATCCAAGCAGAAGACCTTGTTAGGTAGAGAGTTTGGCTAAGATGGCACATTTGTTAAAAGATAATGCAAGTGTCTTAAGATGAGCTCAACAAGAATAGAAATCTTATGTGGAACAAAAGGGTAAAAGCTCATTTGATTCTATTTTCCAGTACAAATATGAATCATGAAAGTGTGGCCTATCGAGCCTTTAGACCTTTAAAATTTAAAGCTAGAGGTGTTAGAAAAGTTACCAGAGGGATAATTGGCTTATGATAACCAAGCATTCATAGCGACATTGCTTTTTGATTCTTTGATGTTGGCTCTTCCTATCATTGTGAAGCAGAATTCACCAAGTGTTAGATTGTTCACCCACCACTAAAAAACACGAGCTAGTTTAGACTACCATGAGACAGGTTAGTTTTACCCTACTGATGGTAGCGTCACACCTAGTATGAGAGGAACCGTTGATTCGCACAATTGGTCATCATGTTTGGTTGAAAAGTTAGTAGTGTGAAGCTACCATGTATTAGATTATGACTGAACACCTCAAAGTTAGAATCCAGGCTAGAAATAATGCACACACCCATTGTCCAATTGCCAACCTTAGTAGGGGCCCATGGCCCTCAATGGCACATGTCGTAGGTGTAGCCCTTACGGTGGACAAGCCACACAGGCCTCCTTAAGGCTTATTCCCATAGAGTGGTGGGTAAAATCCTTTATAGATGGCTTAAATATGTGACAATGTATTATAAGTGGTAGAGTGGCCTTGTTACGATGATCCACTAAGATTCAGCCCTTCATCACTTCGATTCATCCGTCATTCGCTTCACACCCACCAAAGTCCACTCACTTCATTTTTTACACTGTATACCTTTAGGGTTGGGGATGAATGGTGTTCTTTATTGCAACTGATTTGGCTGGGCGATGACATCCCTCTCTCAGGAGTCTAAATAAACAACAACCAAATGCCCTTGGTATTTGTTACAAGGAAGGGCTTGCCCTTGGTATAGGCACTTGCCTCAAACTCCATTAGACACACTGGCCCTTAATGTAAGTTATTGCCTCAAACACCATCGACAACATCTGGCCCTTGGTTAGTGCAAGCAATCGCATCAAACATAATCGATAGATGCTAGCCCATTGATGCTTGGACACCATATGTAGATGCCAGTGCCATGGTGCGAGATGTTGACTCAGACAGCATCACCAGATGCTAACACCTTATGTGAGCACTTACCTTAACCATCATCGATGTAAGTGGGCCCTTGGTGTAGGTTGTTACCTTGAACACCTCTTTGGTAGATGTTGGCACTTGGTACGACATGTGTATCATGACCCTCCCACCTAAGGCACTTGTTTGCCCTTCGATCACCATTAGCACTAAATGATGCTCAGTGCATATGTCACGGGTGATCTTAAGCCAAACTCCGTGTGACCTTGGATAGGGAATTGACTCCATTTGCTAGAGGTGTAAATCATACATTAGTACTCATCAGCTATTTGGGTCCAACTCAAATAAAATTCAAATTTAGCTTGGTTATTATCGAGTCAAGCTCAAACTTGAGTAGCTGAACTTATCGATTGAGCCAAGTTTGATCATTCTTGTTCCTAACTCGAGTAGCTCACGAGCCTAATTGACTTTTTATATTTTAATATATTTTAATTAATAAAATATCTTGAACTTGAGTTCAAGCTCAAGCACAGCTAATTGAGCTTTTGTCGAATAAAAGAATCGAGCCTCATCGAGCAAGCTCGAGTAGCTTAAATTCTATCTTAAGTCAAAATTGAGCTAAAAAATAAAACTCAATCGAGTTTAAGCTTCAAATTTTGAGTCGATCTTAAGTCAAGTTTTGAGCTTTGAATTTTGAGTCAAGCTTAAGCTCGAGCTTAATGCTATATTTGCTTAAACTCGATCAATTACATCTTATTGTCTACCTAAATTAGCATACTAAACTCAAGTGCTTAGCATGCATAATTCCAGCTTGTCAAAGATTATGCTGCAGTGTTGGGCCTTCTAGAAGCCCCCAAATATTGATCCTCCCATGACTGTGTTTAGGTGTGTTTGTACCTTAGTCTGACCATGCACTCATACCTAGGTCCGATTGTGTGTCTGTGCATCACTCACCAGCTCTTGCACCTTGGCTTGGCTCAATTCTGTCAAACTTGAATACTATGCTTGAGCCTATGGAATCTTGATCACTACCCATACCACAGTTTTGGGCTAGTTCCCAATGACCTGGTGCTCCATAGGCCTTAAGGCTTGGTCCCCATAGATGTCAGACCCTATTTCGTGAGAACTGGAATTACTTTTAGACTCGAAGATAACCCCTAGGCCTAGACCAGTTTATGGATCATAACACATGCACAAGCCTTGACCACCTTCATGACATGTGGGCCAGTGGACTTGACACATGCTAGCCCATTTATACGGGCAGTTACCTTGAGCAACATCGGCACATGCTAGGCTACACACCATATGCAGGTATCTTGGGCCTGGGCCATGCACCATGCACACTATGATCGGGTAGTAAGTGAGCTTAGGCACATCTTTATATTTTTACAGTGCCAATGCCATTTTTATGGCTTGTAAATTCATATAAGTGCTCACTAATGCCCACATTAAGGCCTAGCTCAATTGTGCCTAACTTGAACATTATGTCTAAGCCTCTATAGTCTTGATCATTGACCATACCACTATTTTAGGCTAGTTCCCCATGACTTGGGCTTCCAGTAGGTCTCAAGGCTTGGTCCCTCTACTTGTCGAACCCTATCCTACTAGAACTAGAACTGTTCCTTGACTTGGAAAGAACCCTTAGGCTTAGACCAGCTTGTGAACCATGACACATACATATTTTTTGACCACCATCGAGACATGTTACCCCTTGGTCTCGACACATGCTTCATCTCAAGACATGCTTCATCTCAAGACATGCTTCGACCACCATAAGCACATGCTGGCCCTTTATACGAGTAATTCCCTTGGAAACCATTAGCACATGCTGGGTCGAGCACTACATGCAGGTATCTTGGGCCTTGAACATGTACCATGCATACCATGACTAGGTAGAAGTTAGGTTCAGACACATCTTCATATTTTTACTAAGCCAATGCCATTTTTATGGCTTGTAAATTCATATAAGCACTTAACAGTGCCCGCACTTGGGCTTGACTCAGCTCTACCAAACATGAGCACCATGCCTGAACCTTTAGAGTCTTGATCACTACCCGTACCATTGTTCTGGGCTAGCTCCCCATGACCTGAGCCTCTAATATGCCTCAAGGCCTAGTTCCAATAGCTGTCAAACCCTGTCCCACTAGAAATGAAACTATTCTTCAACTTAGAAAGAACCCTTAGGCCTAAACCAGCTTACAGACCATGACACATGCACATGCCTTGACCACCATCGGCGTTCAATGAATCGTGGTGCATGCACATGCCTCGACCATCATTGGGATATGTTGGCCTTTGTTCTCGATACATGCATCAACCATCATCAGCATAGTTGGCCTTTGGTGTGGGTTGTTGCCTCAAACATCATCGCTAAATGTTGGCACTTGGTGTAACATGTGCACCATGACCTTGTCACCACTATTCAATCCCTTTTAAGGCATTTGTTTTCCCTTTGAGTGCCATTAGCACCAAATGACACTCGGTGCATGTGTCATGGGCTCTAATCTTAAGCCAAACTCTAGGTGACCTTAGACATGTAATTGACTCTATGTGCCTAAGTCAACCGACAAAACTTAAGTGCTTAGTATAATTCTAGCTTGTCAAAGATTGTGTTGCAATACTTGGCCTTCTAGAAGCCTCCAAATTTGATCCTCCTAAGTGTGTTCAAGCATGCCCACACTTGGGTCCGACCGTGCACGCATACCTTAATCATCAGTGCCCTCACTTACGTTTAGCTGTGTGCGTTCATATCACTCACCAATAACTACACTTGGGCTGGCTTAATTTTGCCAAACTTGAACACTATGCCTAAGCCTTTGGAGTCCTGATTGCTGCCCATACCATTGCTTTGTGCTAATTCCCCTTGACCTGAGCCTCCAATAAGGCTCAAGGCTTGGTTTCCCTATATGTTAACCCTATTTTGTTAGAACTAGAATTACTCCTTGACTCGAAGAGAACCCTAGAAAAGCTTGTAGACCATGACACATGCACATACCTTAACCACCACGACATCAAATGACCCTCGATGCATGTGTCACGGATCGCACAAAAGTTCAAGACCAAGAGGGTCATATGACGAGACTTGCTTATGATGATATGGGCAATGAACTAGGAAGGATTGAAACAGAGGCCATAAAGGCACTTACTTTACCCAAGTGTGTGGGTCAAACCAAGGCCAGTGTGTAGGAGTGCACTCAAGGTAAGTTGCATAGTGATAGGGATAAAGGCTACTCATTGGAAGTTTCTCGAAAGCCCTAAGATGTGGCACAAGTAGTCAGGCACAAAAAGGCCTAGAACCACCTAGAGATAGGCTAGGCTTGCAGGCATGGAAACTTTTAGATCAACCTAGAGATAGGCCAAATGGGTGGGCATGAAAGGGCTAGAAAAGCTTGGAGGCAAGCGAAGTGTGAGGGCACTGAAGGTTCTAGAAGGGTTAGGCACTTACACAATGATGGGCACTATAGAGCCTAGATGAGGAAGCCTTTAGAAAACTCTAGTTGCAGGTAGAGTGGCACCAAATGGAAAAGGCTCTAAAACCACCTAGGCATGAGCACTCAAGGGAAGTGCCTAAACTTTTCCAAACCCAGGGGCTCAACAGGGAAACTAAAACTAGCAGATCTCTAGAAAGGCCTTAGCCAACCTTATTAGAGCCTAGGTACCCTATAACTATCTAGAAGGCCTGTAATGGACATACACTTGGATTCATTCTAACCACAAATGCCAAGGGGGCTCAAGTATAAATATGCAAGTCTCCCCCTGATTTGTACATAAGCAATAATCAAGTGACAACAAGAGAAGCAAGAATATAAAGCATTAGGGACTTAGGCCTTGAGAGCCTTTGTAAAGAACACATAGGGACTATGTTCCAAGAGTAAGTGTACGTACCCCATCAAGTAAATAAACTACTATTGCCTTAACCATTTCCTTCCTAGCTTTCTCTTAAACTCCTAGGAGGTTTGTCGAGTTTCAACACAAGTGCATAGCACAAAGAGTCTGTTAAGGGCTGACTTAGGCATACAGACGATAGTTTCCTACCTAAGGCTGCACAGTAGCTAGGCATGTAGATGGTAGTTTCTTGGGCTATGCACCATGCAAACCAAGATCGGATAATAGGTAGTTTCAAGCATATCTTTATATTTTTTTCATGCCAATGCCATTTTTATGGCTTGTAAATTCATATAATGGCCTCATTCAAAGCCACTTGCAACTCACTTTTGAGCTCTTCCTCCATAGAGTCCAATGCCTCGATGTGAGTCTCAACAGCCTCCCATCCATGGTAGACTAGATGTCCCTTGAACTAGCTTTCTTCCCCCTTCCACAGCCTTACTCTTAGGCCTCTGGTTGTTGGCTAGCAACATTACTTTGGGATGCCATTTTTGCAAATGCCTTGAGTGTGATCTGAACATCATCGAACAGAACCTACATAGAACCTACTCTGATACCAACTATCATAGGCTTAGACCTTTAAACCAAAATCCATGCAGCCTTAGACTAGGAATGAGCTCCTTATGTCTAAGTCAACCTATGAACCGAGCGTGCGAGCACTAGACCAACTAGAAAGGCAAAATATGCAAGTTTGAGAAAATAAGAGAATATTGGAATATGTTGTATATTACTGAAGACAAAATGTGTCTAATGATGTACAACTAAAAGTAGGGTGACTCTATTTATAGTTGAGGCCCTAGTACTAATTATGGCTACTTCTTAAAGTCAAAAGATTACATAATTCCAAGAATTAAGGGATTTACCAATTAATACATAGATTAAACCCTGATTCTAAAGACCCCCTCCTAATTCTTAGGGTTAACCAGATCTTCCCACTGAATGCTACCACTCTTGGATGCCTCTAGAAGATTTTGGATCTGCCAATCTCCTTTGGGTCCACCTAGGTGTGGTGCGGGCATGTTGCAGGCTTGGTCTTGGCTAGGCGGTCTGGACATTTCTCCTATGCTTATTGCGCCAACCCCTACAATTATCCCTAGTGCTTGACCCTATTAATATTTAAACAATTAATAAGTAACAGATTTAAAAAATAGATCTGTTTATCAAATAAGTTTAAATAGTTATGATTATTTTAACAATTATTTATTTTAAATCATTATGACTTTTAGTTTTCTCATATAACAATTGTTTTTGTTCATACAAGCTTATTCAGATTAAAATAATATTAATTTATTAATATTTTGACAATTAATAAGAAAAAAAATTTAAATAAATATGTTTACCAAACAAGTTCAAATAGTCACAATTATTTGAGTAATTATTTATTTCAAACCATAAAACAATTGTATCAATTCATATAAACTTATTCAAAATAAAATAATATAAATTTATTAATATTCCCAAAATTAATGAGTAAGAGATTTAAAAAATGAATCTATTTATCGTACAAGTTCAAATAGTTATAACTAATTGAACAATTATCTATTTTAAATCATTATGACCTTTTGTTTTGTCATAAAACAATTGTTTTTGTTCATTCAAGCTTATTTTGAATAAAATAATATAAATTTATTAATATTCCCAAAATTAATGAGTAAGAGATTTAAAAAATGAATCTATTTATCGTACAAGTTCAAATAGTTATAACTAATTGAACAATTATCTATTTCAAATCATTATGACCTTTTGTTTTGTCATAAAACAATTGTTTTTGTTCATTCAAGCTTATTTTGAATAAAATAATATAAATTTATTAATATTTCAAAAATTACTAAGTAGAAATTTAAAAAATAAATCTATTTTCTGAACACATTCAAATAGTTATAACTATTTGAACAATTATCTATCTTAAATAGCTATGACCTTTTGTTTGTCATAAATCAATTGTTTCTGTTCATATAAACTTATTTGAAATAAAATAATACTAATTTACTAATATTCCAAAACTTAATAAATAAAAAATTCAAAAACTAAATTTATTTATTGAGCAAGCTCAAATAGTTATGACTGTTTGACAAAACAAAAGGCATAACAATTTGAATTATATAATTGTTCAAATAGTCATAACTATTTAAACTTATTTGGTAAACAAATTCATTTTTTAAATTATTTACTTATTAGTTGTCAGAATATTAATAAATTTGTATTATTTTAATTGAAACAAGCTTTATGAATACAAAAAATATATTTTATAACAAAACAAAAGGTTATAGCAATTTAAAATGGGAAACAATTCAAATAGTCATAACTATTTGAACTTGTTTGATAAATAGATTTAGTTTTTAAATCTCTTACTTCTTAATTTTTGAAATATTAATAAATTAAAATTATGTTATTCCTAATCAGTTGTATGAACAAAAACAATTGTTTTGTGACAAAACAAAAGGTCATAATTATTTGAAATAGATAATTGTTCAAACAATTATAACTATTTGTACCGGTCATGCCAATAGATTCATTTTTTAAATCCATTATTTATTCATTTTTAGAATATTAATAAATTAGCATTACTTTATTCCAAATAGGATTATATCAACAAAAAATTTATTTTATGACAAAACAAATGGTCATAATAGTTTGAAATAAATAATTGTTTAAATTGTTATAACTAATTGAACTAGTTTTATACAAATTTATTTTTTAAATCTCTTATTAATTATCAAAATATTAATAAATTCATATTATTTTATTATAAACAAACTTATATGAATAAAAACATTTGTTTTATGACAAAACAAAAAGTCATAACGATTTAAAATAGAGAATTGTTCACATAGCCATTAAATCTCTTAGTTATTAATTTTCATAATATTATTAGATTAGATTACTTTTTATTTCAAATAAGCTTGTATGAACATAAATAATTATTTTATGATGAAACAAAAGATTATAACTATTTGAAATATATAATTGTTTAAATAGTCATAATTATTTGAACTGGTTTAGTAAGCATATTTATTTTTTAAATCTCATACATATAAATTTTTGAAATATTAATAAATTAGTATTATTTTATTCTGAATTGGCTTGTATGATGAAGAACAATTGTTTTATGACAAAACAAAAGTTCATAATGGTTTGAAGTAGATAATTGTTCAAATATGTTAGCTTTATAGGTGAGATGATGACCAAGAGGGGGGGTGAATTAGATTTCTCCAAATTCTTCCCAAACAATGATTTCAATATAGTTGAATGGAAATTAAAACAATAAGCACTTTTGATGAAAATATAATGCAAACAATAACAATTAATGAACCTAAAATCAAATATAAGCAACAATAAATTGTAAAGAGATAGGGATAGAGAAATCAAACACAATGATTTATAGAGGTTCGGTCCTTCTCCACAAGGCACCTACATCCTCTCTTCTTGGTTGTCCACACCAAGGCTTCACTCCACTATTCTTGAATTGAAAATACAACCTATCTTTTACTTTCTAAGGCTTAAGATAGAAACCTCTACCCTTTGTAGTATTTTACCCAATCTCACTACAAAGCTCTCAAGAGGATACATTACCTCTTGTTTTCTTCCACCCTTGTATATCAAAGATAATTTTGCAAACAATAGAACAACTTCTCTAAGGCTAACTGTTTGCTAAGTTTAAGTACAAGAAAATGATGAATAAACAACAAATAAAAATTGGATATAATAAATACAAAGATATGGACTTTGAACCTCTAAAAACTCTTGATTTTTTTATAGAATTAAAATATAGCTTGTTGGCTCTTGTTCTCTTGATTTATCAATCCTCTTGATGTGTTGGAGTGCCCAATTTATAGAGAAATTGAAGAAGTAGCCGTTGGGGAAGCTTAGGAAGTGAAAGTAGTCATTGAATGCATGAAAAAAATAGTCGTTGGTGTGATTCTGCCCAGACTCAATTGATCCCTTCCTTGATGGGATCGATTAGTTCAAGTTTTTATGCCATTTCATGCTTAAAAACCATGAACCCGATTGATCCTTCATGAGGGGATCGATCCTGTCAATGGCTAGGTGGTTGTCTCCTATTTTGCACTCTACTCACTAATTTGATCATATCTTGAGTTTATATAAATCCAAATCACAAAACGTTTGAAGATTTAGAAACTAAACTTAAAGGGCTTTCTATTCATGTAAAATTCATCACCTAATTCATTGAATATGAATTATAGTGAATTTTCAAAATTACCCCTTGTGCAGTTTTTCTAACACTGTATGAGTGTCTAGTAAAATTCAAAATCTTCTTCTTAGCCCAATTTGGATTTTGATTGTGTTTTGATCATTAGAAAGTAGACTCAAAGAGCTTTCCAACCATATAAAATTAAAATATTAAACTTTGGTGCATTAATACAAAAAAATAAAAATACTTTCAATGTTTGAAAAACTTTGTTCTTGGTAAAATAGGCGTTTCCTTAAGTTAATCTTTTTCTCAAAACTAATATTATCAAAATTGTATTAAGTCCAAAATAAATCAATTCACTTTAAAAAAAACAATTGGACTTTCATTTAAGCTCAAATAAATAATCTTTAAAGATAGATTTAGTTTGAGAAATATGAAACCAAGAAAGGTTTGTTTAAACTTTGAAAATCATATTATTTATTTAGTATCAAAATATAAAACTTAAGAACATGTACTAAATAAATCTTTTTCAAAATTTTGATCAAGTTTATTTATCTTTAATGTTTTGTCATTTCAAAATAAGGATCAATTCAAGGCTAACAAAATGGCTATAATTATTTAAACTAATTTATTTTTTAAATCTCTAACTTTTCAATTTTTGAAATATTAATAAAGTAACATTATTTTATGTTAGATAAGCTATTATGAACTAAAACAATTATTTTATGATAAAACCAATGTTCGATAAATAGATTTTTTTAAAATTTCTTGCTTATTAATTTTCTGAATGTTAATAAAATAGTATTATTTTATTTCAAATAAGTATATATAACTAAAACAATTATTTTATGACTAAACAAAAGGTCATAGCGATTTGAAATAGAAAATTGTTCAAATAGTTTTAACTATTTAAACTAGTTCAGCAAACATATTTATTTTTTAAATCTCTTGGTTATTAATTTTTAAAATATTACTATTTTAGCAATATTTTACTCCAAATAAGCTTGTATAAACAGAAACAATTTTTTTATGACAAAACAAAAATCATAATGATTTGAGATAAATAATTTTTTAAATAGTCATAGCTATTTGAATTGGTTCAATAAGCAGATTTAGTTTTTAAATCTCCTATTAATTTTTGAAATATGAATAAATTAGTATTATTTTATTTTAAATAATTTTGTATGAATACAATTTGTAAACAAAATGTCATAACGATTTGAAATAGATAATAGTTCCAATGGACATCATTATTTGAACTTATTCAGTAAATAGATTTATTTTTTAAATTTCTAACTTACTAATTTTTAGAATATTAATAAATTAGTATTATTTTAGTTCAAATAAACTTGTATGAATAAAAACATAGGCTTTATGACAAACAAGAACGATTTGAAATAAATAATTGTTTAAATAGTCATAACTATTTTAACTTGCTAGGCAAATAGATTTATTTTTTAAATTTTTTACTTATTAATTTTTGAAATTTTAATAAATTAGTATTATTTTATTTCGAATAAGCTTTTATGAATAGAAACAATTAGTTTATGATAAAACAAAGGATAATAACGATTTGAAATAGATAAAATCATTATAACCTTTTGTTTTGTCATAAAACAATTATTTATGTTCAAAGAAGCTTATTCATAATAAAATAATACTAATCTAATAATATTATGAAAATTAATAACTAAGAGATTCAAAAAATAAATTTGTTTGCCGAACCAATTTGAATAATTAAGGCTATATGAAAAATTTTCTATTTCAAATCATTATGACTTTTTGTTTTCTCGTAAAACAAATATTAAGTTTGTTCGGAATAAAATAATATTAATTTATTAATATTTTGAAAATTAATAAGATATTTTAAAAAAATATTTTACCAAACTAGTTCAATTAGTTATAATAATTTGAACAATTATTTATCTCAAATCTTTTTGACCATTTGTTTTGTCATAAAATAATTGTTTCTATTGATACAATCTTATTCAAAATAAAGCAATGCTAATTTATTAATATTCTAACAATTAATAAGTAACAGATTTTAAAAAAATGAATCCATTGTTTTGATCCATACAAATAGTTATAATAGTTTGAACAATTATCTATTTCAAGTCGTAATGACCTTTGTTTTGTCAGAAAATAATTATTTCTGTTCATAGAAGCTAAATCTTCAAAATATTAATAGATTAGTATTATTTTATTCTAAATAATTTTGCATGAATATAAATAATTTTTTTATGACAAAATAGGAGGTCATAATGATTTGAACTAAATAATTGTTCAAATGGACATGACTATTTGAACTTGTTCGGCAAACATATTTAGTTTTTAAATCTCCTACCTATTAATTTTCAAAATATTTATAAATCAGTATTATTTTATTCTGAATAAACTTATATGAATAGAAACAATTATTTTATAACAAAACAAAATATAATAACTATTTGAAATAAATAATTGTTCAACAGTGATAACTATTTGAACTTGCTCAGTAAATAGATTTATTTTTTAAATCTTTTACTTATTTATTTTTGGAATATTAATAAATTAGTATTATTTTATTTCAAATATGCTTGTATGAATAGAAACAATTGGATTATGACAAAACAAAAGGTCATAACTATTTGAAATAGATAATTATTCAAATTATCATAACTATTTGAATGTGTTCAAAAAATATATTTATTTTTTAAATTTTTACTTATTAATTTCTAGAATATTAATAAATTTATATTATTTTATTCAGACTAAGCTTTTTATGAATAGAAATAATTATTTTATGATAAAAACAAAAGGTCATAACAATTTGAAATAGATAATTGTTCAAATAGTCATAACTATTTGAACTTGATCGAAAAATAGAATCATTTTTTAAATCTCTTACTCATTAATTTTCAGAATATTAATAAATTAGTATTATTTTATTTTGAATAAGCCTATATGAACTGACTCAATTGTTTTATTATGAAACAAAAGGTCACAATGATTTGAAATGGATAATTATTCAAATAGTTATGCCTATTTGAACTTGTTTGATAAACATATTTATTGTTAAAATCTTTTACTTATTAATTGTCAAAATTTTAATAAATTAATATTATTTTAATCCAAATAAGCTTGTATAAACAAAAAAAATTATTTTATGACAAAACAAAAAATCATAAGAATTTGAAATAAATAATTGTTCAAATAGTCATAGCTATTTGAACTTATTCGATAAATAGATTTATTTTTTAAATCTTTTATTTATTAGTCATCTGAATATTAATAAATTTGTATTATTTTAATTGAAATAGGCTTGTAATGAATAGAAAAAATAATTTAATGACAAACAAAATGTTATAGCAATTTGAAATAGGGAATTATTCAAATAGTCATAACTATTACAACTTTTTCGATAAACAGATTCAATTTTTAACTCACTTATTTATTAATTTTTTGAATATTAATAAATTAGAGTTATGTTATTCCGAATAAGCTTATACAAAAGAAACAATTGTTTTGTGACAAAATAAAAAGGTCATAATAATTTGAAATAAATAGCATTTCAAACAGTCATAACAATTTGTATTGGTCAAGCCAACAAATTCAATTTTTAAATTTGTTACTTATTAATTTTTAGAATATTAATAAATTAGCATCACTTTATTCCAAATAAGATTGTTTCAATAGAAACAATTATTTTACAACAAAACAAATTGTCATAACGATTTGAAATAGATAATTATTCAAATAGCCTTAACTACTTAAACTGGTTCAACAATATTTTATTCTAAATAAGCTAGTATGGACATCAATAATTGTTTTATGACAAAACAAAAGGTTATAATGATTTGAAATATATAATTGTTCAAATAGTTATAAATATTTAAACTGGTTCAGTAAATAGATAATCTCCTACTTAGTAATTTTTGAAATATTAATGAATTGGTATTATTTTATTCCAAATAGGCTTGTTTGATGAAAAACAATTGTTTGATGACAAAACAAAAGTTCATAATGATTTGAATTAGATAATTGTTCAAACAACCATAACTATTTGAGTTGATTCGATAAACTAATTTATTTTTTAAATCTCCAACTTCTCAATTTTTGAAATATTAATAAAGTATTATTATTTAATTTTGGATAAGCTTTTATGAACTGAATAATTGTTTTATGATAAGCAAAAGGCATAACAATTTTAAATAGATAATTGTTTAAATAGTCATAACTATTTGAACTTGTTTGGCTGTAGATTTTTTTTTAATTCCTTGCTTATTAATTTCTTGGATGTTAATAAAATAGTATTATTTTATTTCAAATAAGCATGTATGAACTGAAATAATTATTTTATAACTAAACAAAAAGTCAGAACAATTTGAAATAGATAATTATTCTAATAGTCTTAACTATTTAAACTAGTTCGTCAAACACATTTATTTTTAAATCTCTTACTTATTAATTTTTAGAATATTATTAGTTTAGCAATATTTACTCCAAATAAGTTTGTATGAATAGAAACAATTGTTTCATGATAAAACAAAGCTCATACCAATTTGAGATAGATAATTGTTCAAATAATTATAATTATTTAAACCGGTCCAGTAAATAGATTTGGTTTTTAAGCTTATTAATTTTTGAAATATTAATAAATTAGTATTATTTTATTCTAAATAATTTTGTATGAATAGAAACAATTGTTTTACGACAAAACAAAATGTCATAATGATTTAAAATTGGTAATAGTTCAAATGGACATGATTATTTGAACTTGTTCGATAAACAGATTTATTTTTTAAACTTCCAACTAATTTTTTTAATATTAATAAATTAGTATTATTTTATTTCGAATAAACTTGTATGAATAGAAATAATTGTTTTATGACAAAACAAACGATCATAACAATTTGAAATAAATAATTATTTAAATAGTCATAATTATTTGGACTCATTCGGTAAATAGATTTATTTTTTAAATATTTTACTTATTAATTTTTGGAATTTTAATAAATTAATATTATTTTATTTTGAGGAAGCTTTTATGAACAAAAACAATTGGTTTATGACAAACTAAAAGGTCATAACGATTTGAAATAGATAATTATTCAATAGTCAGAAATATTTGAACGTGTTCAAAAAATAGATTTATTTTTAAATTTTTGTTAATTGTTGGATTATTAGTCAGTTTATATTATTTTATTCGAAATAAGCTTGTATGAATAGAAACAATTGTTTTATAACAAAACAAAAGGCTATAACAATTTGAAATAGATAATTGTTCAAATAGTTATAACTATTTGAACCTGTTCGATAAATAGATTCATTTTTTAAATCTCTTACTTATTAATTTTTGGAATATTAATAAATTAGAATTATATTATTCTGAATAAGCTTGTACGAACAGCAACAATTGTTTTGTGACAAAACAAAAGGTCATAATGATTTGAAATAGATAATTGTTCAAACAGTCATAATTATTTGCATTGGTCAGGCCAACAAATACATTTCCTAAATCCTTTACTTATTAATTTTCAAAATATTAATAAATTAGCATTACTTTATTCCGAATAAGACTATATGAACAGAAACAATTGTTTTATGACAAAACAAATGGTCATAATGATTTGAAATAAATAATTGTTCAAATAGTTATAACTAATTGAACTGGTTTGATAAACAAATTTATTTTTTAAATCTCTTATTAATTTTTAAAATATTATAAATTAATATTATTTGGTTCCAAACAAACTTATATGAACAAAAACATTTGTTTTATGACAAAACAAAAGGTAATAATGATTTGAAATGGATAATTCTTCAAATAATCATAATTATTTGAACTGGTTTGACAAACATAATTATTTTTTAAATTTCTTACTTAATAATTTTTGAAATATTAGTAAATTTGTTTTCTTTTATTCCAAATAGGTTAGTAAGCACTAAAAATTTGTTTTACGACAAACTAAAAGGCCATAACAATTTGCAATAGATAATTATTCATACATCCTTAACTATTTAAAGTGGTTTGGCAAAAAAATTTATTTTTTAAATCTCTTAGTTATTAATTGTTAGAATCTTATTAGATTAGTATTATTTTATTTCAAATAAGCTTGTATGAAAAAAATAATTATTTTATGACAAAACAAAAGGTTATAATGATTTGAAATATATAATTGTTCAAATAGTTATAATTATTTGAACTGGTTCAGTAAATAATTTTTTTTAAATCTTTAACTTTTAAAATTTTGAAATATTAAAAAATTAGTTTTATTTTATTACGAAAAAACTTGGATGAGATGAAATAATTTCTTTATGACAAAACAAAAGCTAAGAACAATTTAAAATACATAATTCTTCATATAGTTTTAATTGTTTTAACTGGTTCGGCAAACTGATTTATTTTTTAAATCTCTTAGTTATGATTTTTAGAATATTTTTAATTTTGTATTACTTTAATTCGAACAAACTTATATGAACGAAAATAATTATTTTATGACAGAACAAAAGATTATAACAATTTGAAACAGAAAATTGTTCAAAATAGTCATAACTATTTGAACTGGTTTAGTAAACAAATTTATTTTTTCAATCTCATACTAATTCTTGAAATATTAATAAATTAGTATTATTTTATATAAAATAAGCTTCTTTGTTCAAAACAATTGTTTTATGACAAAACGAAAGGAAATAATGATTTTATTTAAAACAAGCTTGTATGTTGAAAAACAATTGTTTTATGACAAAACGAAAGGTAATAACGATTTGAAATAGATAATTATTCAAATAGTTATAATCATTTGAAGTAATTCAATAAACTGTTTTATTTTTTAAATCCTTTACTTATTGATCTTAAAAATATTAATAAAGTAATATTATTTTATTTTGGATAAATTTTTATGAACTGAAACAATTGTTTTATGATAAAACAAAAGTTCATAACGATTTTAAATAGATAATTGTTCAAATAGTCATAACTATTTGAACCTGTTCGGTAAATCGATTTATTTTTTCAAATCTCTTGCATATTAATTTTTCAAAAGTTAATAAATTAGTATTATTTTCTTCCAAATAAGCTTGTTTGAATTGAAACAATTATTTTATGACTAAACAAATGGTTAGAACGATTTGAAATAGATAATTATTCTAATAGTGTTAACTATTTGAACTGATTTGGTAAACACATTTATTTTTTAAATCTCTTATTAATTTTCAAAATAATATTAAATTAGTATTATTTTTATCCGAATCAGCTTGTATGATCAGAAACAATTATTTTATGACAAAACAAAGATCATAATCATCTGAGATTGATATTTATTTAAATAGTCATAACTATTTGAACTGGTTCAAAAAATAGCTTTAGTTTTTAAATCTCTTGCTTAATAATTTTTGAAATATTAATAAAGTACTATTATTTTATTTCGAATAAGTTTTTATGAGCTGAAAAAATTGGTTTATGATAAAACAAAAAGTCATAGTAATTTTAAATAGATAATTGTTTAAATAGTTATATTTATTTGAACCTGTTCAGTAAACATATTTAATTTTTAAAATTTTTTGCTTATTAATTTTTTGAAAGTTAATAAGTTAGTATTATTTTATTCCAAATAAGCTTGTATGAACTGAAATAATTATTTTATGACTAAATGAAAGATCAAAATGATTTGAAATAGATAATTATTCTTATAGTCCTAACTATTTGAACTAGTTCGACAAACATATTTAATTCTAAATCTCTTACTTATTAATTTTTGGAATATTATTAAATTAATATTATTTTAATCCAAATATGCTTGTATGAAAAGAAACAATTGTTTTATGACAAAATAAAGATCATAATGATTTGAGATAGATAATTGTTCAAATAGTTATAACTATTTGAACCTGTTCGGTAAACAAATTTATTTTTTCAAATTTCTTGTTTATGAATTTTTCAAAAGTTAATAAATTAGTATTATTTTCTTCCAAATAAGCTTGTATGAACTAAAATTAATATTATTTTATCCGTTTAAGCATGTATTAACTGAAACAATTGTTTTATGACAAAACAAAAGGTCATAGTGATTTTAAATAGATAATTGTTCAAATAGTAATGATTATTTGAACTTATTCAATAAATAGATTTATTTTTTTAAACATCTTTCTTATTAATTTTTCAATTTTAATAAATTAGTATTAATGTATTCCAAATAAACTTGTATGAACTAAAACAATTGTTTTATAACTAAACAAAAGGTCAAAACGATTTGAAATAGATAATTGTTCTAATAGTCTTAACCTATGAAATGGTTTGGTAAATAAATATATTTTTTAAATCTCTTATTAATTTTTAAAATATTATTAAATTTGTATTATTTTAAACCAAATAAGCTTGTACAAAAAAAAATTTGTTTTATGATAAAACAAAAGGTCATAAAGATTTGAAATTGATAATCGTTCATATAGACTTAATTATTTGAACTGGCTCAGTAATTAGATTAATTTTTAAATTTTCTTGGTTATTAAGTTTTAAAATATTATTAAATTAGTATTATTTCATTATGAATAAAATAGTATGAATAGAACCAATTGTTTGATGACAAAACGAAAGGTTATAACGATTTAAAATAGATAATTATTAAAAATAGTCAAAACATATTTACTTTTTAAATCTCTTACTGATTAATTTTCTAAATATTAATAAATTAGTATTATTTTATTTCAAAGAAACTTATATGAATAAAAAAATTTATTTTAGGACAAAACAAAAAGTAATAACGATTTGAAATAGGTAATTGTTTAAATAGTTATAATTATTTGAACTGGTTTGGTAAATAGAATTATTTTTTAAATCTCTTAGTTATAAAATTTTGAAATATTAACAAATTAGTTTTATTTTATTCCAAGTAAACTTATATGAGCTGAAATAATTGTCTTAAAACAAAATAAAAGGTCATAATGATATGAAATAGATGATTGTTTATATAGTTTTAACTGTTTGAACTGGTTTGACAAACAGATTTTTTTTTTAAATCTCTTAGTTATGAATTTTCAAAATATTATTACATTAGTATTATTTTATTTTGAATAAACTTGTGTGAACAGAAATAATTGTTTTATGCAAAACAAAAGGTTATAACAATTTGAAATAGATAATTGTTCAAATAGTCATAATTATTTAAACTAGTTCGGTAAATAGATTTAATTTTTAAATCAATTACTAATTCTTGAAATATTAATAAATTGGTATTATTTTGTTTTAAATAAGTTTGTATGTTGACAAACAATTGTTTTAAGACAAACGAAAAGTATTAACAATTTTGTTCAAATGGCTATAATTATTTGAACTGATTTGGTAAACTAATTTATTTTGTTAAATTACTTACTTACTAATTTTTGTAATATTAAAAAAAGTAGTATTATTTTATTTTGGATAAGTTTTTATGAACTGAAATAATTGTTTTATGATAAAACAAAAGTTCATAATAATTTCAAATAAAATTGTTCAAATAATCGTAACTATTTGAACTTGTTCAGTAAACAAATTTATTTTTTCAAATCTTTTGCTTATTAATTGTTTGAATGTTAATAAATTAATGTTTATTCCGAATAAGCTTTTATGAACTAAAACAATAGTTTCATGACTAAACAAAAAGTTAAAACAACTTGAAATAGATAATTATTCTAATAGCCTTAACCGTTTCAACTGATTTGGCAAACATATTTATTTTTTAAATCTCTTGCTTATTAATTTTTGAAATATTATTAAATTAATATTATTTTTATTTGAATAAGCTTATATGATCAGAACCAAATTTTTTTGACAAAACAAATATCATAAAATTTGAGATTGATATTTGTTCAAATGGTTGTAACTACTTGAACTGGTTCGGAATATAGGTTTAGTTTTTAAATCTCTTACTTAATAATTTTTGAAATATTAATAAAGTAGTTTTATTTTAGTTTGGACAAGTTTTTATAAACTAAAACAATTGTTTTATGACAAAAGAAAAAGGTCATAATGATTTTAAATAGATAATTATTCAAATAGTCATATCTATTTGAGCTTGTTCAATAAACATTTTTTTTTTTAAATCTCTCACTTATTAATTTTTTGAGTTTTAGTAAATTAGTATTATTTTATTCTGAATAAGGTTGTATGAACTGAAATAATTGTTTTATGACTAAACAAAATGTCATAACAATTTGAAATAGATAATTGTTCTAATAGTTTTAACTATTTGAACTAGTTCAGCAAAACAAATTTATTTTTTATTATTAAATTAGTATTATCTTAATCTGAATAAGCTTATATGAAAAAAAAAAACAATTGTTCTATAGCAAAATAAAGATCATAATGATTTGAGATATATAATTATTCAAAAAGTCATAACTATTTGAGCTAGTTTGATAAACAGATTTAGTTTTTAATACTCTTATTAATTTTCAAAATCTTAATGAATCAATATTATTTTATTCTAAATAATTATGTATGAATAGAAACAATTGTTTTACTATAAAATAAAAGGTCATAATGATTTGAAATAGATAATTATTCAAATGAACATGACTATTTGAACTTATTTGGTAAACAAATTTATTTTTTAAATCTCCTACCTATTAATTTCTAGAATATTAATAAATTAGTATTAGTTTATTCTGAATAAACTTGTATGAATAGAAAAAAAAAATTTATGATAAAATAAAAGATCATAACTATTTGAAATAAATAATTGTTCAAACAGTCATAACTATTTGAGCTTGTTCAGTAAGCCTATATGAATTGATACAATTGTTTTATGATGCAACAAATGGTCATAATGATTTGAAATAGATAATTACTAAAGTAGTTATGACAATTAGAACTTGTTCGGTAAACATATTTATATTTAAAATCTTTTACTCATTAATTGTCAAAATATTAATTAATTAATATTATTTTAATCTGAATAAGCTTGTATGAACAAAAACAATTATTTTATGAAAAAGAAAAAGTCATAACAATTTGAAAAAAATAATTGTTCAAATAGTCATAACTACTTGAACTTATTCGATAAACAAATTTATCTTTTAAATCTTTTAATAATTAGTTGTCTAAATATTAATAAATTTGTATTATTTTAATTGAAATAAGCTTGTATGAATAGAAAAAATTATTTTATGACAAAACAAAAGGTTATAGCGATTTGAAATAGATAATTATTCAAAGAGTAGTAACTATTTTAACTTGATCGATAAACAGATTTAGTTTTTAAATCTCTTACTTATTAATTTTTGAAATATTAATAAATTAGATTTATTATTTCAAGTCAGCTTGTACAAATAGAAACAATTATTTTCTAATAAAACAAAAGGTTATAACACTTTAAAATAGATATTGTTCAAACAGTTATAACCATTTGTATTGGTCAGTCCCAATAGATTCATTTTTTAAATCCGTTACTTATTAATTTTTAGGATATTTAACAAATTAGCATTACTTTATTTTGAATAAGACTGTATCAATAGAAACAATTGTTTTATGACAAAACAAATGATTATAATAATTTGAAATAAATAATTGTTCAAATTATTATAACTATTTAAACTGGTTTGGTAAATGGACTTACCTTTTAAATCTCTTATTAATTTTCAAAATATTAATAAATTAATATTATTTTATTTCGAACAAACTTATATGAACGAAAACATTTGTTTTACGACAAAACAAAAGGTCATAACGGTTTGAAATAGATAAATATTCATATAGCCTTAACTATTTGTATTGGTTCAGCAAAAAAATTTATTTTTTAAATCTCTTGGTTATTAATTTTTATAATATTATTAAATTAGTAATATTGTATTCCGAATAAGCTTGTATGAACATAAATAATTGTTTTATGATAAAACAAAAGGTTATAATGATTTGAAATATATAATTGTTCAAATAGTCATAACTATTTGAACTCGTTTGGTAAGCATATTTCTTTTTTAAATCTCCTACTTATTACTTTTTGAAATATTAATGCATTAGTAATTATTTTATTTGAAATAAGCTGGTATAAGAAAACATTTGTTTTATGACAAAAAAAGATCATAATATATTTGAAATAGATAATTATTCAATGGCGAAATTATTTGAACGATTTAATAAACTGATTTATTTTTTAAATCTTCAAATTCTGCAATTTTTGAGGAATATTAAATAAACTAATATTATTTTATTTTTGGGATAAGCTTTTATCGAACTAAAAAAATTGTTTTATGATAAAAACAAAGGTCCATAACAGATTTTAAATAGATATATTGGTTCAATTAGTCATAACTATTTTGAACTTGTTCAGTAACAAATTTATTTTTAAAACTTCTTGCTTATAATTTTTTGAATGTTAATAAAAGAGTATTATTTATTTTGAATAAGCATGTATGAACTGAAAAATTATTTTATGACTAAACAAAAGGTCAGAATGATTTGAAATAGATAATTGTTC
>NW_019168160.1:0-24878 GCF_002303985.1 Durio zibethinus | reverse complement strand
GTTCAAATAGTTAAACTAATGAACTAGTTTAATAAACAAATTTATTTTTTAACTCTCTTACTTATTAATTTTCAAAATATAATAAATTAATATTATTTTATTTTGAAGCAAAGTTATTTGAAAAAAAATATATTTGTTTTATGACAAAACAAAAGGTCATAACGATATGAAATCGATAATTATTTAAATAGTCATAATTTTTTGAACTAGTTCGACAAACAAATTTTTTTAAATCTCTTGTTGATTATTTTGAAATATTAATAGATTGTTTTATTTTGTTTGAATAAGTTACTAAGAACTGAAAAAATTGTTTTACAATAAAACAAAAAGGTCATAACGATTTGAAATAAAGAATTGTTCATATAGCCTTAACTATTTGAACTGGTTTAAATAAATTTATTGAAATCTCTTAGTTATTAATTTTCATAATAGTATTACATTAGTATTATTTTATTCTGAATAATCTTGTACGAACAGAAATAATTGTTTTATGACAGAACACAAGGTTATAACAATTTGAAATATATAATTGCTTAAATAGTCATAACTTTTTGAACTGATTTGGTAAACAAATTTATTTTTAAATCTCTTACTTATTAATTTTTGAAATATTAATAAATTGCTATTATTTTATTTCAAATAGGTTTGTATGATGAAAAACAATTGTTTTATGACAAAACAAAAGTTCATGACATTTAAAATAGATAATTATTCAAATGGCCATAATTATTTGAACTGATTTGATAAATTGATTTATTTTTTAAATCTCCAACTTATCAATTTTTAAAATATTAATAAAGTAATATTATTTTATTTTGGATTAAAGCATTTTTATAAAGCTAAAACAATTGTTTTATGATAAAATAAAAGGTCATAACAGTTTTAAATAGATAATTGTTCATATAGTCATAACTATTTGAACTTGTTTGATAAATAGATTTATTTTTTTAATTTCTTACTTATTAATTTTTTGAATGTTAATAAGATAGTATTATTTTATTTTGAATAAGCATATATGAACTGAAATAATTATTTTATAACTAAACAAAAGGTCAAAACGATTTGAAACAGATAACTATTCTAATAGTCTTATCTATTTGAACTGTTCACAGACACATCTATTTTTTAAATCCTTATTAATTTTTAGAATACTATTAATTTAGTAGTATTTTACTTTGAACAAGCTTCTATGAATAGAAATAAATGTTTTAGGATAAAACAAAGATCATATCAATTTCAGATAAATAATTGTTTAAATAATTATAACTATTTGAACTAATTTGGTAAAGAGATTTAGTTTTTAAATCTCTTATTAACTTTTGAAATAGTAATAAATTAGTATTATTTTTTTATGAATAATTTTGTATGAATAAAAATAATTGTTTTACGACAAAATAAAATATCATAACAATTTCAAATAGATAATAGTTCAAATAAACATGACTATTTGAACTTGTTCAGTAAATAAATTAATTTTTTAAATCTTCAACTTACTAATTTTTAGAACATTAATAAATTAGTATTATTATATTCTGAATAAACTTGTATGAATAGAAACAATTGTTTTATGACAAAACAAAAGAGTATAATGATTTGAAATAAATAATTGTTTAAATAGTCATAACAATTTAAACTCACTCGGTAAACAAATTTATTTTTAAATGTTTTACTTATTGTTAGCTCAAAGGTTTGGAATAAACCAAGAGGGGGGTGAATTGGTTTTAATAAATTTTTGAAAAACAATATTCAATAAGCACAAACTTTGCTAAACAATTAAACATAATAATTGAAAGTAAATGAGAGATAGGGATAAAGAATATAACATCGAGATTTATAGAGGTTCGATCCTTCTTAGGCACCTACGTCCTCTCCCTTAGCCTCTCTTGCCAAGGAGTTCAATCCACTATAAGTGTTGAAGATTACAACCAAGCTTCTCTAAGCTTTACAAACTCAACACAATATACTCTTAAGGGTTATCCTCCCCTTTAAGCTCACAAACTCACAATAGAGAGATATGAAGTGTTTTGCAAACTTTAAGAACCTTTCAAAGGTTGGGTGTTTGCTAATTTAAAGTACACAGTGGTATAAACAACAAAATAAAGAAAAACTTCTATGAATTCTGCACTTTTCTAACTTTGAATAGCTTTGAATTCTTGAGCAAATTGGTAGGTGAATGGCAATAAGTTTCCTTGGCTCTTGTTACTCTTGGTCTGCAGTGGAATGCTTGATTTATAGTTAGAAAGCAGTTGAGAGCCGTTGGATTGCATTTAATGTTTCAAATCTATAAAATTCAGACAAAAAATAGCCGTTGGGAGTTGTTAGCCTTTAGGAGATCGATTGGTTCATATTGGAGAAGGCTCAATTTTGTGCTTGATTTGCCTTACCCGATCGATCCCTTTAAGAGGGGATCGATCCCTTTTTCTGGGTTTTCAAACTGGGGAACATTTTGTCTAAGCAACCGATCGATCTTTTGCCTTAGGTGATCGATCCTCTATGTGATGGGATTGATCCGTTCTGGAAAATTGCATGATACAAACATTCTGTATGAAAAAGTGATTGATCCTTTAAATAAGAGGATCAATCTATTTAGCTTTAAAACCCCAACCAATCGATCCTTATAGAGAGGGGATTGATTACTTTTTGCAAATCTTGAGAACTTTCGATTCTGGTTGAAAACAAGATCAATCCCTTTTGGTAGGGGATCAATCCCTTCTATCAAAACTTGCATAAATCATGTTTTGTTCCGAGAATTTGAGTTGTTTGGTTCTCAAATGAATTTTGGCAAGATAAAAAGGTGGGAAAATGTTCAATTTAAGCTTAGACAAGATTGTAACAAGTTTGGCAAAATTTTATTTTTTCAAATCAAAACTCTTAATCAATTCAAGGCCAACAATCTCCCCATTTTTGATATGACAAAACCAAGTGAAAATTTTGCTTAAGAACACTTTTCCTTTTGAAAAACAAGCCCCCCCTTAATCTATGAAAAACCAACTCCCCTTGAAGAATATAACTCCCCCTGAATTTAAGCATTAGTTATAAGCCAACTAAGCAAACTCAATATCACCAAACCAATATCATTAGAGTCATCAAAGTAATTTTTCATACAATATTTCTCCCTTTTTTTGTCATAGCAAAAAGGATGAAATAAAGCAAAATGAAACCAAAGGAGAAAAATCAATTTAAGGCCACTTAATCATCAATTATTAAACAACACAACAATAGCACACAATAATAGAATGAAAGATGAATTTTATTGATATGAAGATCAAGTGCCAATATTTACAAAACCAAAATGCAAAGTTAGATTAACAAAATATAATAATGTGGGAAAAACATAAGGGATGACACTAGTGAAGTTCATTATAGTGGAGGTGGAGAATGAAAAGACTGATGAGGATGAGGAAAGTGAGAAGATGGCTGCCCCATATGCAAGTTTGTAGACCTTATGTGCTCAACATCAACTCGAAAATGGTGAACTTGTGTTACCAGCTTATGTTGAGTTTCCTTTATAGTCTCCAATCTAGTGTTTATGTTGCCAACCATTGAATGCAAGCTGTTTATCTGAAGCAAGACCATTTCTAAGGTTCCTTGAGTGTGGGATGGTTGGGTAGAGGGTTCATCTTTTTGTTCAGGCATAGCCATAGGTTCTTGCTCTTCCCCATTTTCTTGTGCAGCTCCAATGTCACTCTTTTTGACCCATAATCTAGCTGCATTTTGAATATACCCTATGCTATGTAGTGTAGGAGCTCCAAGAATACTAAAAGGATCATTGAAGGTCATTTGCTTGTCTCTTCCAGTATTTTCCTCCAAATGCCTCAACAAATTATTGATTGCATACCTATATACCAAATTGTAACCTTTGTTCTGCACTACCCTCATCATGTCATGAAAAATGAAGTGCACCAAATTTGGTTTCTATCCATTCTTGATCTTATACATCCACCAATAATCTTGCTTCCTAATGGTGGAGTACTGTGTCCCAAAAGGTGCTAGAACATGAGTAACAATGAGCTGCAATAACCAATTATGCATGGATAACCTAGAGGCATGAGTGGAAGCTACTTGTAGATTGTGATCGCTAAAGATGTCTTGAGCAAGTTGCACTACATCACATCTAGTATTTTTTTCCCCCTCATTATCCAACCTAAAGGCTTCAACTAGCACTTGTTTAGTGACTAAAATTTCCTTTCCCATCACATAAGTTCTAAACCTATCAAGATAATGCCTATTTGTTCCTTCAATCTTATATAGCTTGTATTACTATAGAAAACTCTTACTAAGTTCTCAAATAATAGGCCCTCCATACATAAGTAATATAGCTAACCAAATGCTTCAAAGATATGCAGGTAAGGAAGTCTATGGATTGAAAGAAATCTAGGGAAATTAGCCTTTCATGCTTGACTTCTCGATGGGCAAAGTTCATCTCGTACCAGTCCTTTACCTCTAGATTGTTGAAGTTCTAATTGAAAGAGGCTTCATCATGAAGCTTGAAGCCTCCCTTAGGGGGTTCCTTCATCTGGCAGTAACTTTGGTTTTTAGGGCCATTTTAAGGTGAAATTGATGGGTTTCAGGGATGAATTTTGACAAGAGGTCAAGTTAAAGTGGAGGAATTGGTAAAATATGGAGCTCGGAAGGAGTAATTTTTGGTGAGAAGTGTTTAGGGTTTGGAGAGGATGAGAGAGAAAATTTAAAATGATCGGTCAAATAAGGGAGACCCGACTTTATTATGCCTAAAAAGCACGACCTGATCAATCGATTGAAGTAGGGGATCGATCGGTTATGGGTCTTTGCATGGAATTGATCAATCTGTTTTGAAGGGGATCGATCAATTTTGCTCATTTTAAACTTCTTATAGCTACTGGTTGAATACCCGATCAATTCTGTCCCAAAAGGGGATCGATCAATTTTGGGTTGAATGAAAATTGGCGATTGCCTACTCATCCGATCAATCCTTTACCAAGGGGATCGATTGGTTCCCTATGTTTTCCTTTTAATATGGTTACTGGGTGAAGAGCCAATCGATCTATTCTAAAAAGGGATCGATTGGGTTGAGCTAATAAAAATTTTTTTTTTTAAACTAAAAAAAGATTGAGAAAACATGCATTATGAATCATTCAAGCATAAAAATCATGCGACCCAAATTACAAAAAATAAATTTAATAAAACACACATTAGATCAATACAAGAGTTTACTATCATCATACATCAGAAATCCACTTCAAGTTACATTCATCATGCCAAGTTCACCTCTAAATTGCATAAAATCTATCCTTATCAGAGGTTTTGTGAAGATATCAGTGAGTTGATGCAAGGTATCCACATATTCAAAGCACAATATCACCCTTTTGAACATGATCTCTAATAAAATGATGCCTAATTTCAATATGTTTGGTTTTAAAGTGTTGAATGGATTTTTGGTGAGATTGATGACACTAGTATTGTCACATTTAATGGGAATATGATCCATGGTTATGCCAAAATCCTCCAATTGTTGCTTAATCCATAAAACTTGGGCACAACAACTTTCGACTGCCACATATTTAACTTCGGTTGTAGATTGAGCCACACTATTTTGTTTCTTAGAAAACCATGATATGAGCACATTTCCAAATAATTAACAAGTACCAGAAGTGTTTTTTCTATCAATTTTGCACCCACCAAAATAGCATCGAAATAGGCATGTAAAGCAAAAGATGAACCTTTTGGATACCATAATCCTAAATTAGGGGTGTCCTTAAGGTACCTAAAAATTCTTTTGACAATAGATAAATGTGATTCTCTAGGTGAAGATTGAAATCTAGCACATAAACATACACTAAACATAATATCAGGTCTACTTGCAGTGAGATATAGCAATGAACCAATCATAGACCTATATAGTTTAGAGTTAACACATTTACCTCTTTTATCCTTGTCAAGTTTTGTTAAAGTGCTCATTGGTGTTAAGCAAGGCTTTGATTCTTCCAATCCAAACCTTATGAGCAAATCTTTTGACGTATTTAGCTTCATTGATGAAGGTGCCATCTTTTGTTTGCTTTACTTGTAGTCATAAAAAGAATGTGAGTTCTCCCATCATGTTCATTTCAAATTCACCTTGCATAATCTTAGCAAATTCTTGATAAAGAGTTTCATTAGAAGCACCAAATATAATATCATCAACATAAATTTGCATTATGATAATGTCCTTTCTTTTTGTTTTAATAAAAAGTATAGTATCAACCTTCCCTTTATTAAAACCATTTTCTACCAAAAAATTTGACAATCTGTCAACCAAGCTCTAGGAGCTTGTTTTAAACCATATAATGCTTTTGTCAATTTATATACATGATTTGGAAATTTTGGATTTTCAAAATTGGGAGGTTGCTCTACATACACTTCTTCATTCATAAAACCATTAAGAAATGCACTCTTGACATCCATTTGAAAAAGTTTAAAATTTTTAAAACATACAAATGCAAGCAACATTCTTATGGCCTTTAACCTAGCAACCAGGGCATAGGTTTCACCATAATCAATTTCCTCTTCTTGACTGTACCCTTGAGCTATCAATCTAGCTTTGCTTCTAATAACATTCCCATGTTCATCCATTTTATTCCTAAAACCCCATTTTGTGCATATGGTAGGATGATCACTAGGCCTAGGTACAAGATTCCATACTTGGCTTCTTTCAAATTGGTTCAATTCCTCTTGCATGGCCAATATCCAATGATCATCTCCTAAGGCTTCATCTATATTTTTAGGTTTAAAATGAGATAGGAAAGCAACATAATTGCATACATTATAAGTTGATCTAGTTCTTACCCCTTGAGTTGGATCACCAATGATTTCATTGTCTTTGACATACCTCTTTGCTCTAGGATGATTTGGTTCTCTTTCTATGTGTTGTGGCTCTTCCAAAAACTCATCATCTTCCTTTTGATTGTTCTCATCAATGTCATGAGGTGCATCATTGATTTTTTCTTGAAATATACCTACATCATCATCATCAAGAAGTACCTTTCTCGAAAATGGGTTAGACTTATAAAAAATAACATGTATAGATTCTTCAACCACTAATGTTCGTTTATTAAAAACTCTATAAGCTTTTGAATTCAAAGAATATCCTAGGAAAATGCCTTCATCACTTTTTGCATCAAATTTACCAAAACCATCTTTTTCATTATTCAAAAAAAAAAAAAACATTTGCAACCAAAAGAATGAAAATAACTTATGTTAGGCCTTTTTCCTTCAAAAAGCTTATATAGAGTTTTCTTCAAAATTGGCCTAATCATAGCTTTATTTATAATGTAACAAGAAGTATTTATGGCTTCTACCCAAAAATATCTAGGCAAATCATTTTCACAAAGCATGGTTCTAGCCATTTCTTCTAGAGTTCTATTTCTCCTTTCCACTACCCCATTTTGTTAAAGAGTTCTAGAAGCAAAAAAATTGTGGCTAATACTATTTTCACTACAAAATACATTAAAGCTAAGATTTTTAAATTCCTTTCCATGATCACTTCTAATACTAGTGATTGAATAACCTTTTTCATTTTGTATTTGTTTGCTAAAAGTGATGAATTTTTCCAAAGCCTCATTCTTTGAATGCAAAAAAAAAACCCATGTGAATCTAGTAAAATCATCAATAATAACAAACCCATATTGTTTTCCACCAAGACTCATTGTTCTAGTAAAGCCAAAAAGATCAATATGAAGTAGTTGAAGATGTCTAGTAGTTGAAATGCAATTCTTAGGTTTGAAAGAAGTTCTTCTATATTTTTCTTGAGCACATGCATCACAAAACTTGTCATTTTCATATTTCAACTTTGGCAAACTAACAACCGATTGAAGTAGGGGATCGATCGGTTATGGGTCTTTGCATGGAATTGATCGATCTGTTTTGAAGGGGATCAATCGATTTTGCTCATTTCAAACTTCTTATAGCTACTGGTTGAATACCTGATCAATCCTATCCCAAAAGAGGATCGATCGATTTTGGGTTGAATGAAAATTGGCTACTGCCTACTTATCTGATTGATCCTTTACCAAGGGGATCGATCGGTTCCCTATGTTTTCCCTTTAATATGGTTACTAGGTGAAGAGCCAATCGATCCATTCTAAAAGAGGATCGATTGGGTTGAGCTGTAAAATTTTTTTTTTTTAATAAAAAGATTTGAGAAACATGCATTATGATCATTCAAGCATACAATCATGCACAAATTATAGAAAAAAATTTAGATAAACACACATTAGATCAATCAAGAGTTCACTATTCATCATAACATCAAGAAATCCACTTTAAGGAACATTCATCATGCCAAGTTCACCTCTAATTGCATAAAATATATCCTTATCAAGAGGTTTTATAAAGATATCAGCTAGTTGATGCAAGGTATCCACATATTCAAGCACAATATCACCCTTTTGAACATGATCTCTAATAAAATGATGCCTAATTTCAATATGTTTGGTTTTAAAGTGTTGAATTGGATTTTTGGTGAGATTGATGGCACTAGTATTGTCACATTTAATGAGAATATGATCCATGGTTATGCCAAAATCCTCCAATTGTTGCTTAATCCATAAAACTTGGGCACAATAACTTTCGGCTGCCACATATTCGACTTCGGTTGTAGATTGAGCCACACTATTTTGTTTTTTAGAAAACCATAATATGAGCACATTTCCAAATAATTAACAAGTACCAAAAGTGTTTTTTCTATCAATTTTGCACCCACCAAAATAGCATCAAAATAGGCATGTAAAGTAAAAGATGAACCTTTTGGATACCATAATCCTAAATTAGAGGTATCCTTAAGGTACCTAAAAATTTTTTTGACAACAGATAAATGTGATTCTCTAGGTGAAGATTGAAATCTAGCACAAAAACATACACTAAACATAATATCAAGTCTACTTGTAGTGAGATATAGCAATGAACCAATCATAGACCTATATAGTTTAGAGTTAACACATTTACCTCTTTCATCCTTGTCAAGTTTTGTTAAAGTGCTCATTGGTGTTAAGCAAGGCTTTGATTCTTCCAATCCAAACCTTATGAGCAAATCCTTGATGTATTTAGCTTGATTGATGAAGGTGCCATCTTTTGTTTGCTTTACTTGTAGTCGCAAAAAGAATGTGAGTTCTCCTATCATGTTTATTTCAAATTCACCTTGCATAATCTTAGCAAATTCTTGATAAAGAGTTTCATTAGTAGCACCAAATATAATATCATCAACATAAATTTGCACTATGATAATGTCTTTTCTTTTTGTTTTAATAAAAAGTGTAGTATCAACCTTCCCTCTATTAAAACCATTTTCTACTAAAAAATTTGACAATCTTTCATACCAAGCTCTAGGAGCTTGTTTTAAACCATATAATGCTTTTGTCAATTTATATACATGATTTGGAAATTTTGGATTTTCAAAATTGGGAGGTTGTTCTACATACACTTCTTCATTCATAAAACCATTAAAAAATGCACTCTTGACATCCATTTGAAAAAGTTTAAAATTTTTAAAACATACAAATGCAAGCAACATTCTTATGGCCTTTAACCTAGCAACCGGGGCATAGGTTTCACCATAATCAATTCTTTCTTTTTTACTGTACCCTTGAGTTACCAATCTAGCTTTGTTTCTAATAACATTCCCATGTTCATCCATTTTATTCCTAAAAGCCCATTTTGTGCCTATGGTAAGATGATCACTAGGCCTAGGTACAAGATTCCATACTTGGCTTCTTTCAAATTGGTTCAATTCCTCTTGCATGGCCAATATCCAATGATCATCTCCTAAAGCTTCATCTATATTTTTAGGTTCAAAATGAGATAGGAAAGCAACATAATTGCATACATTATAAGTCGATCTAGTTCTTACCCCTTGAGTTGGATCACCAATGATTTCATTGTCTTTGACATACCTCCTTGCTCTAGGATGATTTGGTTCTCTTTCTATGAGTTGTGGCTCTTCCCAAAAACTCATCATCTTCCTTTTGATTGTTCTCATCAATGTCATGAGGTGCATCATTGATTCTTTCTTGAAATATACCTACATCATCATCATCAAGAAGTACCTTTCTCGAAAGTGGGTTAGACTCATAAAAAATAACATGTATAGATTCTTCAACCACTAATGTTCATTTATTAAAAACTCTATAAGCTTTTGAATTCAAAGAATATCCTAGGAAAATGCCTTCATCACTTTTTGCATCAAATTTACCAAGACCATCTTTTTTATTATTCAAAATAAAACATTTGCAACCAAAAGAATGAAAATAGCTTATGTTAGGCCTTTTTCCTTTAAAAAGCTCATATAGAGTTTTCTTCAAAATTGGCCTAATCATAGCTTTATTTATAATGTAACAAGAAGCATTTATGGCTTCCGCCTAAAAATATCTAGGCAAATCATTTTCACAAAGCATGGTTCTAGTCATTTCTTCTAGAGTTCTATTTCTCCTTTCTACTACCCCATTTTGTTGAAGAGTTCTAGAAGCAAAAAAATTATGGCTAATACCATTTTCACTACAAAATACATTAAAGCCAAGATTTTCAAATTCCTTTCCATGATCACTTCTAATACTAGTAATTGAATAACCTTTTTCATTTTGTATTTGTTTGCTAAAAGTGATGAATTTTTCCAAAGCCTCATTCTTTGAATGCAAAAAAAAACCCATGTGAATCTAGTAAAATCATCAATAATAACAAACCCATATTGTTTTCCACCAAGACTCATTGTTCTAGTAAGGCCAAAAAGATCAATATGAAGTAGTTGAAGATGTCTAGTAGTTGAAATGCAATTCTTAGGTTTGAAAGAAGTTCTTCTATATTTTTCTTGAGCACATGCATCACAAAACTTGTCATTTTCATATTTCAACTTTGGCAAACTAACAACCAAATCATTTTGAGAAAGTTTTGAAATTACATGCATACTTGCATGTCTAAGCCTTTTATGGTAAATCCAACTCTCATTTTCTTTTTGAGCCATAAAATAAACATTTTTAGAAGATAGGTCATTTAGATGCACTACATAATTATTTCCTTGACGATGTCCAACAAAAACAAGTTTGTTAGTTTTGACATCAATTACTTGACAGCACATGGATTCAAACATAACCCTAAATCCTTTGTCTCACAATTGACTAATGCTAAGCAAGTTATGCTTGAGTCCTTTCAAAGTAAAACATTTTCAATAGTAGTAGAGGAATTGTTATCAATTGAGCCAATCCTTCAATTTGGCCTTTAGAGTTGTCACCAAATGTAACATCTCCTCCACTTTTAGCTTTCAAGTCCTTAAAAAGAGTTTTGTACTCGGTCATGTGTTTTGAACATCCACTATCAAGGTACCATGGATTGTTCTTGCTTGAATTGGCTTTCTAGCAATGCTCATCCACCTACAAAAACACAATTAAATTTTTGTTTTGGGTACCTAAATTTTCTTGGGTCCTCAAGTGTTAGCACTAACAATTTTTGTGCCTTTTGGAATCCACTTCATTTTAGTAATCTCATCTTAAGATGTGCTAACTCCTTTTGGAATCCACACTCTCCTAATGAGCTTACCTCTATAAGTGATTTTCTTCAAGGGACAATATTGTATTGAATGACCCAATTTATGACAATGTGCACATATGTTGGATGAATCATTTGTTTAACAAGGAAATTCTTTAAATGAGTTTCTTTGTTGCCACCATTATAACCTAGTCCATCTTTGTCAAAGAAAGCTCTTTGTGTTTCAAGCAAGTCATTGAGCTTTTGATGTCCCATATAAATCTAGAAAATGAATTGTGCAAATTTTCATTTTTCTTAGTCAAGTCATTGACATTCAATTTCAAGAGCTCAACTTATTTTTCTAAGTCTTCTTTTGCTTTACTCAATGATTCATTTTCTAGTTTCAATTTGGAGAGCATTTTCCTATATTTCATGCTCATGTTCTCAAATTCTATAGCTAACTCATCATAGGCATCTTGTAGTTCATCAAATGTGTATGAATTTAAATCACATGAACTAGAGGTTACCTTAGACTCATCATGAGCCATGAAACATAGATTGGCTACTTCCTTTTCATTTGATTCATCATCGAAGAAGTCACTATCACTCTATGTTGCTACCATAGATTTCTTCTTTGGCTTTGTCATATTTTGCTTTTTTCATAAAGGACAATCAAGTTTAATATGACCTGGTTTGTTGCATTCATAGCAAAATAATTTGGTCCCTTTCTCTTCTACTTGATTCCCCTTTAGTTATCTCCCTTTGTGGTCTTTTTTCTGCTAGAAAACTTGTTCATCCTCATGAACTTCTTGAATCTTTTGCAAACATGGCCATCTCTTCATCTTCATCATCTTCCTCTTATCCAAAATTTTCTTCTTCTTCTTAAAAGGTAGATTTGAGAGCAATGCCACCTTTTTTTATTAGCTCTTATCCCCTTTTGATCTTCATTTCATAGGTGAGTTCATACAAGTTTATTCAAAATAAAATAATACTAATTTATTAATATTTCAAAAACTAATAATTAAGTGATTTAAAAAGTCAATATGTTTACCAAGTCAGTTTAAATAATTATGGCCATTTCAATAATCATTATTACCTTTTGTTTGGTCATATAATAATTGTTTTGATCATATAAGTTTATTCGAAATAAAATAATACTAATTTATTAATCTTTCAAAAATTAATAAGTAAGAGATTTACAAAATAAATCCGTTTACCAAATTAGTTAAAATAGTTATGACTATTTGAACAATTGTATACTTCAAATCATTATAACCTTTTGTTCTATAATAAAACAATTATTTTTGTTCATTCAAGCTGTTTTGAAATAGAATAATACTAATATAATAATATTCCAAAAATTAATAACTAAGAGATTTAAAAAATAAATTTATCTGCCAAACTAGTTCAAATGGTTAAGACTATATTAACAATTATCTATTTTAAATTGTTTTTGTTTTGCCATAAAAACAATTTTTTTCAATTCATAATAGCTTATTTAGAATAAAATAAAATGCATTTATTAATATTTCAAAAATTAATATGCAAGAGATTTAAAAAGTAATTATGTTTACCTAACCAGTTCAAATAATTATGACTATTTGAACAATTACCTATTTCAAATCCTTATGACCTTTTGTTTTGTTGTAAAATAAATATTTTTGTTTATATAAGTTTGTTCAAAATAAAAAAAAATATTAATCTATTAATATTTCAAAAATTAATAAGAGATTTAAAAAATAAATTTATTTATCTAACCAGTTCAAATAGTTATAACTATTTGAGGAATTATTTATTTCAAATTGCTATGACTTTTTATCTATCATGAAATAATAGTTTTCTATTCATACAAGCTTATTTGGATTAAAATAATACTAATTTATTAATATTTTGACAATTAATAAGTAAAACATTTTTAAAATAAATATATTTACCAAACTTGATCTAATAGTTATGACTATTTGAATAAATATCTATTTCAAACCGTTATGATTTTTTCTTTTGTCATAAAAAAATATATTTCAATTCATATAAAATTATTCGAAATAAAGTAATACTATGTTATTAATATTTTGAAAAATAATAATTGAGAGATTTAAAAAATGAATATATTTACCAAATAAGTCTAAATAATTATAACTATTTCAACAATTATCTATTTGAAATCGCTATAACCTTTTGTTCTGTCATAAAATGATTTTTTTTATATTTATACAAGCTTATTTCAAATAAAATAAAACAAATTCACAATTAATAATAAAAGATTTAAAAAATAAATCTATTTATCAAACAAATTCAAATCTTTATGACTATTTGAACAATTTTTTATTTTAAATTATTATGACTTTTTGTTTTTTCATAAAACAATTGTTTTTTATTATATAAGCTTATATAGATTAAAATAATATTAATTTATTAATATTTCAATAAATAATAAGTAAAAGATTTAAAAAATAAATATGCTTACTAAACAAGTTCAAATCATCATGACTATTCAAATAATTATCTATTTTAAATCATTATGACCCTTTGTTTCAATTTATATAAGTTTATTCAAAATAAAATAATACTAATTTATTAATATTCCAAAAATTAATGAGTAAGAAAATTAAAAGATGAATATGTTTACCGAACATGTTCAAATAGCTATGACTATCTGAACAATTATCTATTTCAAAATATTATGAACTTTTGTTTTGTGATAAAACAATTGGTTTTGTTCATGCAAGCTTATTTGAAATAAAATAATATAAATTTATTAATATTTCAAAAATTAATAAGTAAAAATTTTAAAAATAAATATGTTTTCTAAACACGTTCAAATAGTTATAACTATTTGAAGAATTATCTATTTCAAGTCATTATGACCTTTTTGTTTTGTCATAAATTAATTGTTTCTATTCATAAAAGCCTATTCAGAATAAAAATAATACTAATTTATTAAAATTCCAAAAATTATTTAATAAAAGATTTAAAAAATAAATTTATTTATCGAGTAAGTTTAAATAGTTATGACTATTTGAACAATTATTTATTTCAAATTGTTATTATCTTTTGTTTTGTCATAAAACAATTGTTCTATTCATACAATTTTATTTGAAACAAAATAATACTAATATATTAATATTCTAAAAATTAATAAGTTGGAGATTTAAGAAATAAATTTGTTTATTAAACAAGTTCAAATAGTCATGTTCATTTGAACTATCACCTATTTTAAATCGTTATGACATTTTGTTTTGTCATAAAACAATTGTTTCTATTCATACAAAATTATTAAGAATAAAATAATACTAATTTTTTAATATTTCAAAATTTAATAAGAGATTTAAAAACTAAATCTATTTATCGAACCAGTTTAAATCATTAAGATTTTTGTTTTGTCATAAAACAATTGTTTTTGTTCATACAAGCTCATTTGGAGTAAAATATTGCTAAATTAATAATATCCTAAAAATTAATAAGTAAGAGATTTAAAAAATAAATATGTTTGCTGAACCAATTCAAATAGTTAAGATTATTAAAGCAATTATCTATTTTAAATCGTTATGACCTTTTGTTTAGTCATAAAATAATTTTTTTTAGTTCATACAAGCTTATTTGAAATAAAATAATACTAATTTATTAACATTCAAAAAATTAATACACAAGAAATTTTAAAAAATAAATCTGTTTACAGAGTAAGTTTAAATAGTTATGACTTTTTGAATAATTATCTATTTAAAATAAATATACCTTTTGTTTTATCATAAAACAATTGTTTCAGTTCATAAAAGTTTATCTGAAATAAAATAATACTACTTTATTAATAGTTCAAAAATTGATAAGTTAGAAATTTAAAAAATAAGTCAATTTATCAAATCAATTCAAATAACTATTGCCTTTCAAATAATTATCTATTTCAAATCATTACAAACTTTTGTTTGTCATAAAACAATTAGTTTTCATCATATAAGCCTATTCAGAATAAAATAATACTAATTTATTAATATTCAAAAAGTAATTTGTAAGAGATTTAAAAAATAAATCTATTTACTGTATTAGTTCCTATTTGAACATTATCTATTTCAAATCTTTGTAACCTGTTATTTTATTATAAAATAATTTTTCAGTTCATATAAGCATATTCAGAATAAAATAATACTAATTTAATAATATTTTAAAAATTAATAACTAAGAGATTTAAAAAATAAATCTGTTTGTCGAAGCAGTTTAAACAATTAAGACTATATGAACAATTATCTATTTCAAATCATTATGACTTTTTATTTTGTCATAAAACAATTGTTTCATTTCATACAAGCTTGTTCAAAATTAAATAATACTAATTATTAATATTCTGAAAATTAATAAGTAAGTGATTTAAAAAATAAATCCGTTTACCAAATTAGTTCAAATAATTATGGCCATCAGAATAAAATAATACTAATTTATTAATCTTTAAAAATTTAATAAGTATAAGATTTAACAAATAAATCTATTTATCAAATAAGTTTAAATAATTATAACTATTTGAATAATTGTATACTTCAAATCATTCTAACATTGTGTTCTATGATAAAACAATTATTTTTGTTCATACAAGTTTATTCAAATAAAATAATACTAATATAATAATATTCTAAAAATTAAGAACTAAGAGATTTAAAAAATAAATTTTTTTCCCGAACTAATTCCAATAGTTAAGACTATATGAACAATTATCTATTTCAAATCACTTTTATTTTTTCATAAAACAATTTTTCAATTCATACTAGCTTATTCAGAATAAAATAAAATGAATTTATTAATATTTTAGAAATTAATATGTAAAAGATTTAAAAAATAATTTTGTTTACTTAAATAGTTCAAATAATTATGAATGTTTGAATAATTTTCTATTTCAAATCATTACGACCTTTTGTTTTGTCATAAAACAAATGTTTTTATTCATATAAGTTTGTTTGAAAAAAAAATACTAATCTACGAAGATTCAAAAATTAATAAGAGGTTTAAAGAAATAAATCTGTTTATCGAACCACTTCAAATAGTAATGACAATTTGAGCAATTATTTCTTTCAAATTGTTATGACTTTTTTTTTGTTATAAAATAACAGTTTTTATTCATACAAGCTTGTTCAGATTAAAATAATACTAATTTATTAATATTTCAATAATTAATCACTAAAAAATTTTAAAAATAAATATATTTATCGAACTAGATCAAATAGTCGTGATTATTTGAATACATATCTCTTTCAAATCATTATGACCTTTTGTTTTGTCATAAAAAAATTATTTCAGTTCATATAAGCTTATTCAAAATAAAATAATATTAAGTTACTAATATTCAAAAAATTAATAATTAGAGATTTAAAAAATGAATTGTTTACTGAACAAGTTTAAATAATTATACCTATTTCAACAATTTATCTATTTGAAACTACTATAACTATTTGTTTTGTCGTAAAATGATTTTTTCTATTCATAGAAGCTTATTTCAAATAAAATAATACTAATTTATTAATATTAAGACAATTAATAAGCAAAAGATTTAAAAAATAAATATGTTTACCAAACAAGTTCAAATCTTTATGACTATTTGAACAATTATTTATTTCAAATTGTTGTTACTCTTTGTTTTGTCATAAAATAATTGTTTTTGTTCATACAAGCTTATTTGAAATAAAATAATATTAATTTATTAATATTTCAACAATTAATAAGTAAAAGATTTAAAAAATAAATATATTTTTCAAACAAGTTCAAATGGTCATGACTATTTGAATAATTATGTATTTCAAATCATTGTAACCTTTTGTTTTATAATAAAATAATTGTTTCAATTCATATAAGTTTATTTGAAATAAAATAATACCGATTTATAAATATTCCAAAAATTAATGAGTAAGAAAATTAAAAAATGAATTTATTTATCGAATATGTTCAAATAGTTATGACTATCTGAACAATTATCTATTTCAAAACATTATTACCTTTTGTTTTTCCATAAAATAATTGGTTATGTTCATGCAAGCTTATTTTGAATAAAATAATATAAATTTATTAATATTTCAAAAATTAATAAGTAAAAATTTAAAAATATATATGTTTTCTAAACAGGTTCAAATAATTATAACTATTTGAAGAATTATCTATTTCAAATCATTATGACCTTTTGCTTTGTCATAAATCAATTGTTTTTGTTCATAAAAACTTATTTGGAATAAAATTATACTAATTTATTAAAATTCCAAAAATTATTAAATAAAAGATTTAAAAAATAAATTTGTTTACTGAGAGAGTTTAAATAGTTATGACTATTTGAATAATTATTTATTTCAAATTGTTATAATCTTTTGTTTTGTCATAAAACAATTGTTTCTACTCATACAATTTTATTTGAAATAAAATAATACTAATTTATTAATATTCTAAAAATTAATAAGTTGGAGATTGAAAAATAAATCTATTAATCTAATAAGTTCAAATAGTCATATCCATTTGAACTATCATTTGTTTCAAATTTTTATGACATTTTGTTTTGTCATAAAACAATTGTTGATTCATACAAAATTATTCAAAATAAAATAATACTAATTTTTTCATATTTCAAAATTTAATAAGAGATTCAAAAACTAATCTGTTTATTGAACCAATTCAAATTATTATGATCTTTGTTTTGTCATAAAGCAATTGTTTCTATTCATACAAGCTTATTCGGAGTAAAATATTGGTAAATTAATAATATTTTAAAAATTAATAAGAGATTTAAAATATAAATGTGTTTGACAAACCAATTCAAATAGTTAAGACTATAAGAACAATTATCTATTCCAAATTGTTCTAACCTTTTATTTAGTCATAAAATAATTTTTTCAGTTCATATATGCTTATTTGAAATAAAATAATACTAATTTATTAACATTTAGAAAATTAATACATAAGAAATTAAAAAAAAATTTGTTTATCGAACAAGCTCAAATAGTTATGACTGTTTGAACAATTATCTATTTAAAATAAATATGACCTTTTGTTTTATCATAAAACCATTATTCCAATTAATAAAAGCTTATTTGAAATAAAATAATATTACTTTATTAATATTTCAAAAATTGATAAGTTAGAGATTTACAAAATAAGTCAATTTATCTAATTGGTTCAAATAATTATGGCCATTTGAACAATTATTTATTTCAAATTGTTATGAAATTTTGTTTTGTCATAAAACAATTTTTTTTATCATACATGCCTATTTGAAATAAAATAATACTAATTTATTAATATTTCAAATATTTATAAGTAGGAAATTTAAAAAATAAATCTATTTACCGAACCAGTTCCTGTTTGAACAATTATCTAATTCAAATTGTTAGAAACTTTTGCTCTATTATAAAATAATTATTTCACTTCATATAAGCTTATTCAGAATAAAATAATACTAATTTAATAATATTCCAAAAATTAATAATTGAGAGATTTAAGAAATAAATCTATTTGCTGAAGTGGTTCAAAACAATTATATATTTCAAATCGTTATGACTTTTTGTTTTATCATAAAAAAATGATTTTAGTTCATACAAGCTTATTCAAAATAAAATAAAACTAATTTATTAATCTTTCAAAAATTAATAAGTAAGAGATTTAAAAAATAAATTTATTTACCAAACTAATTCAAATAGTTATGATTATTTGAACAATTGTAAACATCAAATAGTTATAACCTTTTGGTTTGTCATAAAATAATTATTTTTGTTCATACAAGTTTATTTGAAAATCTAATAATATTCCAAAAGTTAATAACTAAGAGAATTAAAAAATAAATTTGTTTGCCGAGCCAGTTCAAATATTTAAAACTATATGAACAATTATTTATTTCAAATCGTTATGACTTTTGTTTTGTCATAAAAGAGGTTTGTTTGAATTCATACTAGCCTATTTGGAATAAAATAAAATGAATTTACTAATATTTCAAAAAATAATAAATAAGATATTTAAAAAATAATTCTATTTACCTAACTAGTTCAAATAATTATGACTATTTGAAGAATTATATATTTCAAATCATTATGACCTTTTGTTTTGTTTACCTAATCATTTGGTTTGTTCAGAATAAAGTAATAATAGTCTATTAATATTTCAAAAATTAATAAGTGATTTAAAAAATAAATCTATTTATCAAACTAGTTTAAATAGTTATGACTATTTGAGCAATTATTTATTTAAATCGTTATGACTTTTTGTTCTATTATAAAACAATTGTTTCTATTCATACAAGCTTATTTGGATTAAAATAATACTAATTTATTAATATTTCGACAATTAATAAGTCAAAAATTTTTAAAATAAATATATTTATTGAACTAGACCAAATAATCATGACTATTTGAATAATTATCTATTTCAAATCGTTATGACTTTTTGTTTTGTCATAAAAGAATTATTTCAATTCATATAAGCTTATTCAAAATAAAATAATACTAATTTATTAATAATCCAAAAATTAATAATAAAGAGATTTAAAAAATGAATCTGTTTACTAAACATATTTAAATAATTATAATTTGAATAATTATCTATTTGAAATAGCATAACCTTTTGTTTTGTAAAAAAAAAAATTTCTGTTCATCCAAGCTTATTTCAAATAAAATAATATAAATTTGTTAATATTAAGACAATTAATAAGTAAAAGATTTAAAAAATAAATTTGTTTACTAAATAAGTTCAAATCGTTATGACTATTTGAGTAATTATTTATTTCAACTTGTTATGATTTTTTGTTTTGTTATAGAACAATTATTTATGTTCATACAAGTTTATTCGGATTAAAATAATATTAATTTGTAAATATTTTGACAATTAATAAGTAAAAGATTTAAAAAATAAATATATTTACTGAATAATTTCAAATAGTCATGACTATTTGAATAATTATCTATTTCAAATCATTATGACCTTTTCTTTTGCAATAAAACACTTGTTTCAGTTCATATAAGCTTATTTGAAGTAAGATAATACTAATTTATTAATATTCCAAAAATTAATGAGTAAGAGAATTAAATAAAATATATGTTTACCGAATAAGTTCAAATAGCTATGATTATCTAAACAATTATCTATTTCAAAACATTATAACCTTTTTGTTTTGTCATAAAACAATTGGTTCTGTTTATGCAAGCTTATTTCAAATAAAATATTTTAACTTTATTAATAGTCCAAAAACCAATAAGTAAAATTTTAAAAAATAAATATATTTTTTGAACATGTTCAAATAGTTATGACTATTTGAAGAATTATCTATTTCAATTTGTTATGACCTTTTTTTTGGTCATAAACCAATTATTTCTATTTGTAAAACCTTTTTTTGACATAAAATAATACAAATTTATTAAAATTCCAAAAATTAATAAGCAAAAGATTTAAAAAATAAATTTATTTACCAAGCAAGTTCAAATAGTTATGACTATTTGAACAATTATTTATTTTAAATCGTTATGATCTTTTGTTTTTTCATAAAACAATTGTTTCTATTCATACAATTTTATTTGAAATAAAATAAAACTAATTTATTAGTATTCTAAAAATTAATAAGTTTGAGATTTAAAAAATAAATCTGTTTACCAAACAAGTTCAAATAGTCATGTCCATTTGAACTATTATCTATTTCAAATCATAATGACATTGTTTTGTCGTAAAATAATTGTTTTTGTTCATGCAAAATTATTCAAAATAAAATAATACTTATATATTAAGATTTTGATAATTAAAAAGAGATTTAAAAACAAAATCTATTTACCAAAACAATTCAAATATTTATGACTATTTGAACACTTATCTATCTCAAATCTTTATGATCTTTATTTTGTCAAAAAACAATTGTTTCCTTTCATACAAGCTTATTTGGATTAAAATAATACTAATTAAATAATATTCCAAAAGTTAGTAAGTAAGAAATTTAAAAAATAAATGTATTTGTCAAACTAGTTCAAGTAGTTAAGACTATTAGAATAATGATCTATTTCAAATCGTTTTAACTTTTTGTTTAGTCATAAAACAATTATTTCAGTTCATACAAGCTTATTCAAAATAAAATAATATTAATTTTTTAACATTCGAAAAAGTAATGAGCAATACATTTTAAAAAAATAAATCTATTTGCCAAACAAGTTGAAATGGATTTGACTATTTGAATAATTATATGTTTAAAGTCGTTATGACCTTTTGTTTTGTCATAAAACAATTGTTTAAGTACATAAAACCTTATCTGAAATAAAATAACACTACTTTATTAATATTTCAAAAGTAATAAGCAAGAGATTTAAAAACTGAAGCTGTTTTTTGAACCACTTCAAATAGTTGTGACTATTTGAATAAATATCAATCTCAAATCATTATGATCTTTCTTTTTTCTCATAAAATAATTGTTTTTGATCATATAAGCTTATTCAAATAAAAATAATACTAATTTAATAATATTCTAAAATTAATAAGAGATTTAAAAAATAAATGTGTTTGCCAAATCAGTTCAAATAGTTATGACTAGTAGAATAGTTATCTATTTCAAATCATTTTGACCTTTTTAGTTATATAATAATTATTTCAATTCATACAAGTTTATTCAAAATAAAATAATACTAATTTATTAACATTCAAAAAATTAATAGGCATGAGATTGGAGAAAATAAATATGTTTACCAAACAAGTTCAAATAGTTATGACTATTTCAACAATTATCTATTTAAAATCGTTATGACCACTTGTTTTATCATAAAACAATTGTTTTAGTTCATAAAAGCTTATCCAAAATAAAATAATACTATTTTATTAATATTTCAAAAATTAATAAGCAAGAAATTTAAAAATAAATCAGTTTATCGAATCAATTCAAATAATCATGGCCATTTAAATAACTATTTATTTTAAATTCATTATTACCTTTTGTTTTATCATAAAAAATTGTTTCAACATACAAGCTTTTCTAAATAAAATAATACTAATTTATTAATATTTCAAGAATTAATAAGAAATTTAAAAAACAAATCAATTTGTTAAACCAATTTAAATAGTTATGACTATTTGAACAATTATCTATTTCAAATTTTTATAACCTTTATTCTATCATAAAACATTTTTTTTGCTCATACAAGCTTATTCAGAATAAAACAATAATAATTTAGTAATATTCTAAAAATTAATAACTATAAGATTTAAAAAATAAATTCATTTGTCGATCCAGTTCAAACAGTTAAGACTATATGAACAATTACTTATTTCAAATTGTTATAAACTTTTGTTTTGTCATAAAACAATTATTTCAGCTCATACAAGCTTATTCAGAATAAAATAAAATTAATTTATTAATATTTCAAAATTTTATAAGGGATTTAAAAAATAATTCTATTTACAAAACCAGTTCAAATAATTATAACTATTTGCACAATTATGTATTTCAAATAGTTATTATTTTTTATTTTGTCATAAAACAATTGTTTTTGTTAATATAAGTTTGTTTGAATAAATTAATACTAATTTATTAATATTTAAAAATTAATTAGTAAGAGATTTAAAAAGTAAATCTACTTGCCAAATAATTTCAAATAGTTTTTATTATTTGAATAATTATCTATTTCAAATCATTATAACCTTTTATTTTGTCATCAAACAATTGGTTCTATTTATACTATTTCATTCGAATAAAATAATGCAAATTTAATAATATTTCAAAACTTAATAACCAAGAAAATTAAAAAATAAATCTAATTACCGAACCAATTCAAATAGTTAAGACTATATGAGTGATTATCTATTTCAAATCGTTATGACATCTTCTTTTGTTGTAAAACAATTATTTTGTTTGTACAAGCTTATTTGGATTAAATAATACTAATTTCATAATATTTTAACTAATAAATAAGAGATTTAAAAAATAAATTTGTTTACTGAATTCATTTCAAATAGTTAAGACTATTAGAATAATTATATACTTCAAATCGTTTTGACTTTTTGTTTAGTCATAAAACAATTGTTTCATTTCATACAAGCTTATTCAGAATGAATTAATACTAATTTATTAACATTTAAAAAATTAATTAGAAAGAGATTTAAAAAATAAATCTATTTGCTAAGCAAGTTTAAATAGTTATTATTATTATTTGAACAATTATCTATTTAAAAGCGTTATAACATTTTAATTTGTCATAAAATAATTGTTTCAATTAATACAAGCTTAAATGGAATAAAATAATATTAATTTATTAATATTTCCTAAATTAATAAGAAATTAAAAAAATAAATCTGTTTACCAAATTAGTTAAAATAATTATGGCCATTTGAATAATTATCTATTTCAAATCATTATGACCTTTTATTTTGTCATAAAACAATTGTTTTTGATCATACAAGCTTATTCAAAAAATAAAATACTAATTGATTAATATTTCAAAAATTAATAGGTAACAGATTTAAACAATAAATTTGTTTACCGAACCAATTCAAATAGTTATGACTAGTTAAACAATTATAAATCTCAAATTGTTAAAATCTTTGTTTTGTCATAAAACAATTGTTTCTAATCATAGAAGTTTATTCGGTTAAAAATAATACTAATTTAATAATATTCCAAAAATTAATAAGAGATTAAAAAAATGTATTTGCTGAACCAGTTCAAATAGTTAAAACTATTAGAATAATTATCTATTTCAAATGTTCAAACCTTTTGTTTAGTCATAAAATATTTGTTTCATGTCTTAGAAGCTTATTCGAAATAAAATAATCCAAATTTATGAACATTTGGAAAATTAATAAGCAAAAGATTTAAAAAATTAATCTGTTTATTGAACAAGCACTACAACAAATTTGGTCATTAGTGGTGCATCAAATAATGTCACTAAATATTTGTTTTTTGTCACCTATATATTTCATGACAAAAAATTAAACATCATGACGTTCGTCACGTTTGCACCATCGTTAAAGGTCTAATATGATGAAAGCAAAATATCATCACCTATTGTGAATCTACCATGATGATAAAATAAAATGTCACCCTATGTTTTTTTTTTTTTGTGATGTTAGTTTTCATCAGCTATTTATGGAAAAAAAAAGTCATTGAAGGCTATATTTGTCACAAAAAAAATGAGAAAACCTAATATATTAGTGACAAAAGGTAAATCGTCACAGTATTAGTGACAAAATTATCGCTATCAATGATTGTAAGATAATGTCTATTGTGACAATAAAATCAAACGTCACCTTATGTGTTAATTTTTGTGACATTAGTTTTCATCAACTATTTATAAACAAAAACGTCATTAAAGGCTATAATTGTCACAAAATAAATGATAAAATCTGATATGTTTGTGATGAAAGGTAAATCATTATAGTATTTGTGACATAATTATCATCACCAATGATTATAAGATATTGTCAAATGTGAC